>WAAG01010542.1:0-11946 GCA_013390105.1 Tichodroma muraria | reverse complement strand
CAATCCACTGAGTTTGCATGCCATCTTGGCTTCCCAGCCTCTTCAGGTGTGGGACCAAGTTTAGCATGGAGAAGCAGAGAGGCGTGTTAGCAAAAGGCAGGTACAGCTGAAAGGGTGCCTGCTGCCCTTCACAGAGGCAAGATTTTGCTTTTACAAGGACCATTTTTTCCAGACATCCACTGCTACAGTTTTCAGAGATCAATAAAATACTGAGAAACTGCAAATTTCTGGGAGTTGTCTGGGACACTAGTTCTCTATTCTGGGGTGAAGTGTGCATTGCATTGGGATTGTGTTCAGTTACTTCTATGCATCCAGAATACTCTCTGAGAGGAATTATCATTCTCTGGGTTTAAATGTGAATTCAGTGTGTGTGTTATTTGACTGTGTGCTTAAACTTGTACATATCTGCACATGATGACATGGAATTTGCAGCTGAATGCCATAATGCAAGGAATTATTTTTGTGATTTGTACCACACTGTGATTCAAGAAACTACAAGTAATTAGGAAAAAACCTGACATTTTTAGACTATTTATTCAAAATAAAAAAAATGGCTAAAGCCAGGAAACTTCAAGGCAATAATTTATTTTTGAGGACTTTTTAATTATTATTCATTTTACACTTAAATCTATAGAGAAAACTACGTTTTAGAGGAAAGAAATTATATCTGCTCCATAATAGCACATCCTTTTGAAAAAAGAGAAAATTAATTCCTCATTTAATTATAATCTTGTTTGTATTCAAATATTTTCATGGTCTGTTGTTTGAAGGCAGTTATCTAACACTCTTCACAGCCCCATAAGTCATCAAATTGAAGGTTAGAAATAAACAAGAAATTCCTAACTATTTACTGATGAATAAAGCACAGTTTACAGAGTTTACAACAGATATTAATGAAAAATAATCTTGTGTGAAAGTACTTCCTTTCCTTCTTTACCTGCAATGTGTAAATATATACTTAAATAGCTTCTTTTCTTTTACCGCTTTATAAGAAAGAGATGATTGTACAGCTAGATTTATTCTGAGCTAAATTTATTCTTTATATTTATATTATTTAATACTTAATGTATTATGTGCTTTTTAAAAAATAATGACCAGAACTCTATGTGTGAAAGAATAAAGAGCAATTTTCACAGCATCTTTTTGTTTAAACAGATATTAAGAATAACTTCCTGAAAAATCTTCAGTGTCATACAGAAGATATGACCTAAAGAAAGATTAAACATACGTAATTTATTAATTCTGCAAGTGACTAAAGAAAAGGTTTTATTCACTAGTAGCAATATTTTAAAGCTGTCTAGTTTCAGTCTTTCCTTTTCTGAATGATGATGTTATTTAGGCAGTTGAAAATCCCAAAGTAATTAAGAAGAAATATTGTTTTCCTTGGTGCAAAAGTGAGGTGGCAAATACAGGCTTCCTCTTAGCCCAAGATACTGTGAAATTCACCTTCCTCATTCCCAATAAAACAATCTAAAATGAATGTGGTTAAGTGATGGTCCATGGTATTTCTTTAAGTCTCTGGGTTTTTTTTTTAATGTTTTATTTGAAAAATTGTTCAAAAGGCAACAAAAGTAGAAGAACCAATATGGCCAAGAACACAGGGTAAATGCATTAATAGAAATTGCTAAATTGGTGGCATTTAAGATCTTCAGAGCCATTTTCTTCATCATTTCTTTTTCATCACATGAGCCTTCAACAAACTGAGTAATTTCACTTAGCGAAAGACTGTGAGGTCAATGAACAACGTGAGCATCAGTTTTGGAGGTGCCAAACCAAGCAGACATTTCTAGTTGGCCTGAAAATATTGTATGTTGCACCCACAAGTGAACTCTGAAAACCCCTCATTATAACAACAGCCCTGCCCCCCCTTAAATTCACAGCATTCATGTTTATATATAGTTATTGCAACACTTTGTTTAACTAGTATGGAAATACCATCTTGCATTTACATTTCCAACACTGTTTTTCATGACCTTCTCAGGCTGCAGATGAAGAAGGACCCTTACTTAAATTGTCTTCTGTAGATGAGAGAACAGTCGGTGACAGAGGCTTCAGAAACTGGGAACTGTTGATTCCTCCTGCAGAGGGCATTTTGCCAGAGCATTCTGCTTTAGACTAATGGAAATTCTTGGACTAAATATATGCATGCATAGGACTGGAAAAATATATCTGAAGCATGTGTGTCTATGGCAATCCAATTCATCTAAAGCATAAAATTTGAAAACTTTTCTTTGTGACTGAGATTAAAAAGGACCATGAGCATGACAGTCTATTTTATTGCACGGTTTTACCAAGTTTGTAGTAATGGATATTTGCTAATTGATATTTGGCAAAGAGAAGAAAGAGACCATAAAGAGGAAGGACACATCCTTAAGGGCTTAAGTAAGAATGTGCTTGAGTTTTTCCGCTTGAACTTCGAGCCTGATCTTTCTGACGGCGTACCCTATGTCTAAGTAGAAAATGAAAATGTGCACCTGATAAAATAAGAAATAGGGATTTAAAAAAAGTGTAACATTTCACTTTCGGCTTTTCTTATTTTAAAGCAAATTATTTCAGTATCGATTCTCCAGTCTCACAGAGCTACCTCTCAATAAAATGTGTAAGAACAGCTGCAGACATTGTGAGATTTTAACAATGAATAAATAACACTTCTTCCAGAGCCTGGTGAAATTTATAGGACTTTTTCCCACAGTAACTGACTTGTTCAAATGTTTACTAACTCATGCTATGTATAAATATTCAAGGTTCTGTGCCTGTAAATGCATGCCTAATCGGGGCCAGCTGAAGGCGACTGCAGTTTCCTGCAGTGATATGGACCCTTTTCTGGGAAGGCAGACCTAATTTGCACACTCACATGCACAAAGTGGGCTCAAAATCTCCGTGGTACTTCAGACTACTTACCTGCCTTCAGTCTCCTTTTCTTGGTCTTTTCACTGGCTGCAAGGGGAATACGTGCCAGCAATTCTAGTTACAGTTCTCAGCAAATTCATTAAGTAGAATGTGTTAAAAGCTGAAGCTCATGGCTGATGAGCTGTACTGCTGGGACAAACCTTATCAACATTTCTTGGGATATCATCTGTCTAGGTAGCTAAAAAGGATGCCAGACTTTCTGGGAAAGTAATTTTTTCTTTCTTGTGCTCTGTTACACTTCAGGAGCTATAACATACTGTGAAATGCTTCTGCTTTCCAGTGGAAACTGAAGAAAAAGCATGAAGAATTGCAATGTTATTTGATGGTGTGTTCAAACCGAATCTAAACTTGATGGGGAGAAAGCATTTATTTTTCAAAACTGAAGCATATTAGGAGTATACAAAGATTTAAATGTGTGTAGCCATGCAGTAGGCGTCTGTCTGTGCCTCAGAGAGCTACAGATTACCTGCATGGTCACTCTGGTTTGGATGTGCCAGTAAAACATATCCACATGATGTGCAGGCTTTGCAGAGCCAGCAAGTGAGAGAGATTGTGGGTTTTACAAAGTTTTTACACTGTTTGTCTACACTAGGGCAAAATTATTTTTGTTTGTTTTTGAGGATACTTGCTGAGTACCTGTTGTCCATGGGAAACTTCATCTGCTTCATGAGAAGGAGGACTAGGTCTTCCTGAGTGCCAGACCTGTACAACAGGGCATCACTCTTTTTTGATGCTGCTCTTTATTCTGGATGTCCTCATGTTTACAGCAAGTGAAAAACCTTCATTAAGGACATCTCAGCCATGTAATGAAAAAGGAAATCTTCATTGGAATGTGAATGAGGGCAATTGTCTCCTGCAGTAACCTGCAAATACATGACTTTTCATTGTAAATTAGTCCAGTGATTTATTTGCCTCTTTATCAGGGTGTGGAGGACACTACTGCTATTCCATACTCATAACTGTATCTTCACTACTCTTAGTGTACCCCATGTGCAGGGAGCTACGGCTCTTCATCCCCAACTCTTTGGCATTTTTCAGTGTTCATCCTTCTCTTTCCCCATAAACTTTGGAGAACATCATTGGCTTCTGTTATTTCATGTTACCAAGGGTTTCCAAATTTGGGTCTATCTCTTGTCTAGTCTTTTGGATACAGCACTCTTCTGCACATCTCTTTTAAACAGATTGCTGTACTTCCATAAAAATTTGCTGCATGAATTTCACTGTTGTGCCCTGTCTTTTCTAGTTGCCAGGCTTTCAATTATTAAGGTATTATAAACGCTCTTATCAAAAAACATAAAGAAGCACCCCGGCATACAAATGACTACAAGATGTTTTAGAAGGTGTATATGGATTTTCTCATACACAGGACAGTTTTCTAAAGAAAAGGCAAAAAATTATTTGCATTTCAAAACCATGACAATTTCTCTTAAATTCGAAGTGTTCACGACAAAATGTTGCTTTCAATATAGAGATATTGTTATTCAGTAGAGGGCACTCCAGTGTGCACAAAGCTGATACGACACAGTACAGTCAGGCAAGATCAGCTGGATTTAGGATCTTGTGCTTTTATAACAGTGCTACGTGAGCCTATTTCCTTCATGTTTCTTTACATGAAGAATTTGATGTCCAATCCTATTGTGTCACTGAAAGGCGAACTTCTCATTCTGGGGGCTTGTGAAGGCGGGGGATAGAAGAAGGGAGTGAAAAGAGGGACTGACCCCTCAGTCTTCTCCATTCTCCAGCATTCAGAGGTGAATGCTCTCGCGGGAAATCTCACACCCCAGTGTGAGCGGGAAATATAAATCGCCACCATGTGGAAAAAGGTAAAGAATTAAGCACAAGTACCCTTCTGCCTTTCAAATTTTGCCGACAGGACTCGAGGAGGAAGTGAGGAGTCTGTGAAATTGCCTCTTAGAGATGCCGATGCTCCTCCCTCGCCGACGGGTTCCCACCGGGAAGGCGACCTCGGCCGCGCCCGGCAGCGGAGCCTTTGTCCCGCCTGCCGCCTTTGCTCTCACGGGACGAGCTCTCTTCTTCACCCAGGGAATCAGTGCTGCCGAGGACTGTGCACTTGTGGTTTGGCGACCCTCGAAGGTTTTTTCTTCTTCTTTCCAAATAATTGATGTGTATTAAAAATTATATATTCGGAAGGAAAAACAAACAAACAAACAAACAAACCAAATCCCAAACCAAAAAATAAAAATAAAAACCTCCAGGAAAATAAACAAAACAAAACAAAAAGATTAAGTACTTATATGATGTTTCATCAATAGGTGAAGTTCCTGCTGTGGAATAAGCCAGTTTAACAGAATTAAATAACCATGAATATACCATGAGTGTGTGGGTCAGTTAGACAGAGCGACCCCCAATACTGAAAGCAGGGAGGGCTGGAGATTAAGAAAAAATCTCTGAATAAGTAGTCAAGCATTGGATAAAGCATCCCAGAGAAGTGATGGAATCACCGTCTCTGGAGATATTTAAAGACATGTACATGTGGCCCTTGGGGATGTGGTTTAGTGGTAGACGTGGCAGTGCCGGGTTAACAGTTGGACTCAATGATCTTATAGGTCTTTTCCAACATAAAGGAATCTATGTGTGTGTGATGGAATGCCATCGTGCCAGGGTGTTCTCTGAAGTTTAGTGTACCTGTTGGCATGTAAAGCTGAGTTACATCTATGTCCGAGTGCCAGGCTCACAGGGACTATGACACCTTTCCCTCTTGCTCATGTCTCTTTCTTTCAGACTTAAAATGGGTGATTTGGTTCCTCTTTTCTCCTGTATTCTGGCCACAGTGCAGTTCACCATCCCCACAGAGTCATGCCTTCCTTGAACTAACCTGAAAATGTTGACCACTTTTCATTTGGGGGAAAAAATGAAATGGAGGTTTGCCTTCGTTTAGCTAGTAGATAGCTATTACATCTGCTCTAGGGATGCCTGGGACACAAAGGTGCCAGATGAAGAAGAGAGTGAAATAAATAATTCAAGTGTCCTTAATATCATCAGATGATTTTGCTACTTCATCTTCTATTCCACATCAGTAACAAATACATGAAATGAGCACAGCCTGCAGCACAGATTTCTCTGGGGTTTCTCAAACAGCCCAACTCCACTCTGGAAATCAACTCTTCACTTCCTAGTTGTCCTTCCATATTAAGCCTATCTTGCTTGCCTATATGAGGGCTTTAATTTTCTGGTTTATAGCAGCCTAGTTTTCATAAGTGAAAACCAGCATTTCTAATTAACATAGAATCTTAAAAGGCACCCTGGAAATTTATGTGATAATAAAGAGAGGAAAAAAAAATCAGAACTTGAACTCAAACTTCATGTCTATATCAGTGCATTTCAGGACACAGTTTCCTTTCTGAAGCTGTGAATAAGAAGGGGCAGGCAAACCTTTTGGCCAAGACCATGTTCACCAAAGCTTCTTTAGAAATGGGAAGTACTCATTCCTAACCTCAGCAGGATTTTTGAGGATAATATCCTCTAAAGGGTAAAACCCTTTCACTCCACATTGATCTCCATGGGGAGTGAGTGATATGAGCCAGATTTTACCAGAAGAAGGTTTCTACCTAAAATACCAGTTTGAACACCTACTGCTAATTCAATAGCCATAAGGAAGACATCTGGTGTTTCAATTGCCTGCTGCACTCAACTCAGAATCCATTGTTTCCAGCTTGCCCCATCAGTACAAGTTTATTAGTCATAAGTAATTGCTAATCTATGAAGTGAAGAAAGAAGGAATAATCCAACATATCAACAGCATGGTGATGTTTTGGCATTAGATGTAGTTACAGTATATACATTATTTTTAATTTGTTTAAACTTTGATATAAATTAGCTATATCCTTCCTGTCTGTTTTGTGATGCATATTAAATGTACAAATATTTGAGCTAATATCACTAAGAATATAGGTTGAAGTTCCTTTACCCCATTTCTAAAGAATTAAGTGGACATCTCAGGATAGGAAATCCATACAAACTTCCTCATTTGCTAGTGGAAATAAATTGCTGCTCTCAGAAAGCAATCAGGCAGTGAAATAAGTAGTTTGGGTCTGCCACCTCACCTCCAGATAATTAAAATTAAATGAGACAGATCACTTACTTACTGCTGCAGGATCATTCAGGTGAGCAAATTTTAGCTTAAATAAGCGAGTGCTGCACAGTTTGATCTTCAGTTTAAAGTGTACTTCAATTCTATGTAATGCACTTTGAATTCAAACTAGCACCATCAGGAATATTCGTTCTGCTGTTTAGGCTTTGGAGGGACCTTACATGATATTTGATGATTAAAAGGAAGATGTTCATGTGTAAGCAAAGCAAATGCCACAATATTTTTAAGAAGTCAAAATTAGGAAAGATTCAAATAGATTTAATTATCGTTGTTTATTCTGTGGTTTTTCTGCGAGGAAAAATAGGACATCTAGAAAAATGTTGTAAATACTTCTGAAATTTATTAATCAAATCTATTTCACAATGACTGGTTAAAAAAAGAAAGACCAACTCCCTCTGTATTTTTTGCTCAGTCTGAGAATTTTACTGGCAGGGAAGAAAGCTTTTCTGCCTTTCTTAGTATTGTGAAGCAGTATTTTTCAGAGAAATTGTTCTTATTTCCAAGCACAAACCTGTCCCATTTGTGCTGAGAATGGTGGCAGGCTACTTCGAATACACTTTTCTTTTTCCTGAGTTACCTGGCCTTTCCTTGGTTCCTTTTTTCAGGATGGGAAAAGTTAAGCTGTGGACCAGCAGTCAGCTAGGCATTTATCAGACTTGTGGGGACAGTTTTTGCTTAAATGGAAATGTCCATTACCAGTGAAATAGCCATTTTTTTACAGAATATTTCTACTGGGCATTGTTAGGAGACACATTGTTATCCAGTACCTTTCTGATACATGTTTCTCAAAATTACTGCAAACTTTGGTGTTTTTTTCCCCCACGTTTGTGTGGAAGTGGGAGGTAGCTGCTATCACAGATGTAATTTGTTCTGCCAGTATCTTTCGGCCAAATTGTTGGCCCTTTCTACCAAAACTGTGGCTCATGTCAGTAATTCCTTGCTGTCCTTTGCTTAAAAGCATATTCTAGGGAAGCAAACAAAAATGCTCTCCCATACCTGAGAGTTTGCACATTGATTTGACAAAGGTGCTAAAAATGTTTTTCCATTTAGCCTTCTATTTTGTTGTTTTTCATTGGTCTTGTTGTGACTTATAGTTTTAGGCAAAATGGTTAGTTGTTTCTGACTGTGACAGCTGAAATAAATATTTCTGGAGATAAGTATTCCTTACAAGAAAGAGTCTTCAAAGTTTTTGTCTCTAGTAAATGGGCATCATTTACAAGCCATGAGAATTCAAAAATGGATTTTTTTCATTTTTGCAATCAGTGGAATATTATTTGGCTGTTAGATTTTAACAATGTTTAGGTGCCAGACAGCAAAGCCGATGAGAAGTGCAGTAGAAGAGGCAAGTGAAGGCAGAGCATGCTGGATCTTTGTGCTGTAGCTCTGGTGAATGCCACAAGCAGAGCTTTACCCACCCTCAGCAGCAAGGCTGAGGGTCTGTGAGAACCTAACACTGTTCTGGATCCTAGAAACCACAGAATACTAGGCACTGCTGCTCATACACATTTGACTAAACACGAAGGGCAAAACCAGAAGTTTCCTGCTCCTTTTTCTTTCTTGGTACCCTTTGAAAACTCTGAGTCTTAGCCAGACAAAGGGAAAAACTTCATTTTTTACCTCTAATTCTGATCTTTGACCAAAGCAGCTAATATGTTTTATGTGAATGCTTAAAGTGAAGTACATTTTAAGGCTATTTATTATAGACACAGTTTGTTTTTTCACAACTTCCTTGTTGAATTAGAAAAAGATCACAGACCTGTTTGTTTAATCCCCTTTCCCAAATGTCATAATTTAATAAACGTGATTTTGGAAGATTTACTCTTTTAATGAATAACAACATATAAGCAAGAAATTGTGTCCTTCCTTTGTGGTGCTACTCCTTAATCCTGCAGCCCTGTCAGTAGGCAAGCATTCCTTACACATAATTTTCTCCAGATAACCTAAGTTGCTCTTTTTGCTTTCTCTGTCAGTGACCTAGAGCACAAGGGTTCTCCAACTGTGTCTTAGTTTAAGGCAAACTGCCTTTCATATAATCTGAAGTTCTGATTTTATTTTTTGGGGGAAAGGCTGTGGATGTTGTCTATTTGGACTTCAGCAAGGCCTTTGATACTGTCTCCCATAGCATTTTCCTGGAAAAGCTGGCAGCCCATTGCTTGGATGGGAGCACTCTCTGCTGGGTTAGGAACTGGCTGGATGGCCGGGCCGAGAGAGTGGTGCTGAGCAGTGCTGCATCCAGCTGGTGGCCAGGCACCAGTGGTGTCCCCCAGGGGTCTGTGCTGGGGCCAGTTCTGTTCAGTATTTTTACTGATCACATGGATGAGGGAATTCAGTCTGTCATTAGTAAATTTGCAGATGACACTAAGCTGAGAGCATGTGCTGATCTGTTGGAAGGTAGGAGGGCTCTGCAGAGAGACCTGGAACAGTTGGATGGGTGGGCAGAGTCCAATAGGATGAAGTTTAACAAATCCAAGTGCCAGGTCCTGCATTTTGGCCACAATAAACCCCCTTGCATCATTACAGGCTGGGGCCAGAGTGGCTGGACAGTGCCCGGGGGGGAAGGGACCTGGGGGTGTTGGTCGACAGCCAGCTGAACATGAGTCAGCTCTGTGCCCTGGTGGCTGGAAAGGCCAACGGCATCCTGGCCTGTATCAGGAATGGTGTGGCCAGCAGGAGCAGTCTGGTCATTCTTCCCCTGTACTGGGCACTGGTGAGGCCTCACCTTGAGTGCTGTGTCCAGTCCTGGGCCCCTCAGTTTGGGAAGGACGTGGAGACGCTCGAGCGCGTCCAGAGGAGGCAACGAGGCTGGTGAGGGGCTTGGAACACAAACCCTGTGAGGAACGGCTGAGGGAGCTGGGGTTGTTTAGCCTGGAGAGAAAGGAGACTCAGGGGTGACCTTATCACTCTCTACAACTCCCTGAAAGGTGGCTGCAGTCAGGTGAGGGTTGATCTCTTTCACCAGGCAGCAACTGACAGAACGAGAGGACAAGTCTTAAGCTGCACCAAGGGAAATATAGGTTGGATATAAGGAAAAAGTATTTTATGAAAAGAGTGATAAAGTACTGGAATTGTCTGCCCAGGGAGGTGGTGGAATCATCATCCCTGGATGTGTTTAAAAAAAGACTGAATGTGGCATTCAATGCCATGGTTTAGTTGAGGTGTTAGGGCATGGGTTGGACTCAATGATCTTGAAGGTCTCTTCCAACTTAGTGATTCTGTGATAAGAATGATACAAAAGCTTAAAAGAAGATTACCAGTGACTGAACTGTCTCTGACACAATTTTAAAGCTGCACATGAAAAATACTAACGATAATTTTCTAACAAAAATGCAGAGAAACCAGAAGTAAAAAGCTGGAAACATAAAAATATTATGACAAAAGGAAGGCTTGTGCAGTTAAGAATTAAACATGTACAACTGCTTTCTTGCATGCAGTACCACCTAATGTTAAATACTTCTTTTTCATATTTCCCCAGAAAGACGACATTTCCTATTAATAGTACAAGAGCAACTGCAAGTGTAGTATTATCAAATTCTTCTAATGGCAGCCTTCTGCACTTGCCTTTTAGATATTTTATCAGGTTATGTTGAGAAGTATCTGAATGCACCCGTGTTGAAATAGTATTGAAGGAGTTATTTTAAAGGTATTTTGCATGTGGTAGAATACAAACCACTAAAACTAGTTGTTATCATCAACGTCACTAGATATGATGCCATCTCCAAGATGGAAACGCCTTTCATCTACAGAGCATGCATGATGAAAATTTATCCCAACAATGCATCAGTTGCTATTATGTGTGGCTGAAATAATTTAAGTTTTCCATTGTGACATGTGTACCATGATTCTCAAATTATGGGGGTCGTTCCTTATGTTGGAATTCTGTGTGTTACCTCTGCTGATTTATAAAAAACTTGTTCCTTGTATAAAAGAAGTGATATTTATTTTTCTGATTCTTGCTTTAGTTATTGCAGTGGCTTCTGACTTTTGTGTAAAAGTATATTCCTTCCTTGGAAAGCAGACTGTAAAATGCCAATGGAAGGAAATGATTGATTAGAAAGTCACTGTAAAACCTTTGCAAAACAGGAAATCAGCTGCCATGAAATTATATATTAAAGAATTATGTATATTAAATAAACACCACCAATTTACCAGGTGGCAAACAGATGTGTGTAAGGCAAGCAGAGTCCTATGTAACATGGCTTAAATATTGAAGAGGAACAATTTTCTTCTAATTTCCATTCCTGCAGAGTCCCACAAGTCTCTCATCTACTTTTGCAGACATGGTTAGAATCATGGGTCTTCTGGTAATTTGTGTGGGGTCAGATTTCACCACTCAGATTTAGCAGTCAGGGCGCTGATATTCCTTCAGCTTCTAGGAAAATCCAAGCTATAGATAATGAAGGGCTTTAGACAACAAAGTAGACATCAGGTCTAGCTTGATTTCCTACTTTTAATTTATTTGCTGTCACACTCTAAGTAGCTTTCAAAGATCTTTTCAGGACCATCGCACTATCTGGCTTCTTTTCCTGTTCTGTAGGAGTATCTAATTCCTTATTTCCTGCTACCTACTAGCATATCATCCCAGGCAGACAGGCAACACGACAGACTCTTGAGGCCAGCTCTACTCAGCCCATTCAGTTGCAGAAAAGAAAGTATCTTTAAGTGTGTAAACGCACTCAAAATGGATATTGGAAGTATTAATGTTTCATTTGTTAACTACATTTCTGAGAAAGAAGCTATGGAGGAAGCGACAGAGCAACTGCTAGAACGCCCCTTCCACCGACACAGTGCACTTGGTCAATGAGCACTGCGGAAGCGTGGAGTTTATGAAAGCAATGAGCAATACCTCCTGACTCTTTAAATCACTGCTACCAGCTGAGATTAGTTAACGAAGTGGAAGGCCACCTTGAGTCAAAGAGCGACACAAG
>WAAG01010538.1:7697-19621 GCA_013390105.1 Tichodroma muraria | reverse complement strand
CAAACAAGCACTACCTCATTTTTCTCTTGTTTGGCTGCTCCCTGACTCTGTGCTGCATTGAGCGGTTCATTTTCTGGAGCTGAGCTCTGGCACGAGGTCTCACTGCTGCCAATGGGATGCTGGGGCTCCACGGGAGTATCACTTCTCGCAGCAACATGGAAAAAAAGAGATGCTTAACTGAGAAAAATTAAGAGTAGAAAATCAAGTGGAAAAAGATAACATTCTAGAGTAAGATCTGGTATCACAAGCATGCAAGCTATTTAAGTCACATCAAACTGAAGACACTGCTTAGGAAAAAATGCACTTGCAATATGTTACACTAAAGAAAATAAACTCCCTGACATAAAAAAAACACAGCCAGTTTCCAAAAAGCCTTACTACCACAGCACACCCTAATTTCATTTCTTTTTATCCCTACACTTGAATTCTACATCCTTTAAATAAGTTACTCAAAATCTTCCACTGCAAAGCAATTATGTGCAAAAAATGTATCTGATATACTGTGAGACTAAACTCTTCCCAAAGATATCAGTGTAATTACCACTACCAATCTAAATTGAAACTAATATCCATGAATGGTTAACATCCATGCACTTGAATGCTCCTGAAAGTGCAAGGTAGAAAAATGTTTATATTAGTTTTGCTTTTCTTGTGTTATAAGTATTTCTGCATGACACACTTTCCAAAATGGTTTGGCAATCAATCAGGAAATGTGTGCAGAACACATTACAAGCCTTGGATGCCCATCTTCAGTTTTGTCAACTGAAAGTCTTTTACTTAGTGGCTTGGAGCAAAGGCTTTTTAGAAGTTATTTAGAACTTTTTGGGTACCTTTGTACAATAACAAAAGTAACTCAGCTGACTAAAAGTCAATTGCTTAATGAACTCAACTTACAAAAGAAACAGAATGTTTCTGTCACATGCAAGATGAACCAAGGGTCAGATTTACATAAAGCTCAGCTTCCACCCTTGCAAATACTGCCATTTAGGCTGGACACTTGACGTGAAGTTGGATTTTCTTTTGAAAAATGTAGTATCTTCTTGAAAACCAGGGGTCTGGCCCTATAGTTCTAATCCTATAATTCTGACCCCCAAACCCTAACTTTCAAGAGATGTATTATTAATGAAAAAACATGTTACAAACTACAAACTTCACATGAAAAGGCCTACATAAAGAACTTCAGTAACTGATCATCTTCTTTAGCATGCACAAATTTGTGCAGAATTAATCCAGTACTCCAATATTAAAAAGGGAATCAAAAACCTTTCAAGAATCAGTTTTAACACCGGACCTTGGTCTACTCACACAAGTGATAAGGTTTGACACAAATCAGTAAAATTAGAGGATTCACTATAAACTAGCGTGTTCAGGAGGTACACTTTGTAAAAATGTAACATCGGGGATACTTCGGTAAGACTTAAGGTATCCACAAAAACTCCAGTTGTGAAGAGCCTGGTAAACCCTAAGATTTTAATCAAACAAAACAGCTCCTTTCAAAGTAAGTATTAAGATAAATATTAAAACATACCATTATCACTGGTGAACTGACAGTCTGGTAGTGTTTGTTTCCTTTTTACTTTAATTACAGCTGCTCTTTACCATAACACAACATATGGAATATTGCTCCCAGGCAAAACTAATAGAGACAACAGCTGCGGCCTGGATTGATCACCACATCCCCATATGTCATCTGTTGGCCACTGCAGCCAAGTGCAGGGCTAGTTACCCATCTGGTCCTCTAAGAGCCAAAAAAGCTGGCAGCTGCTTTCTAGGTAAGTTTCACTATACTCATTAGAAAGGGACAGAACTGCTGATCAAAAGAAAGGCCAGGCAGAAACATGATGATAAACTCTCAACTGCTAAGTACCATTTCCCCCAGTTACCAGAACATTTCTCTCAAAAGCCAATTTTGCAGTCTACATTTCATTACAGAACTTATTAATAACATAACCCAACTATCTCAAAGTCCGATACAAAAAACATAATACCTTCAGCTGCCTTAATTACCTTTGGTTTAAAAAATATGAAGGATTTCAGCTGAGCTACTGTTGTAACTATTTAAGTGATACAGGAATGCTATAACAATGGCATATAGTCATTTCCACCGACTTCACTGGGATATAGAAATTGTTCGAGTATACATAAGTAACTAATTTACAGTGTCAGGACCGAAACTATTTACCAAAACTTGAGGACGGAATGCAATAGAGAAAGAAGATGGGAGTTACAGCTATTTCAATGTGTCCATTGATTTATCTGGAATGGAAGGACACAGTAACAATGAACACAAACCGTAGCTAGACCATATTACATACTCAAGAGAATATTTGTGTTCTGTGCTAGGAAACTTTAAGGCAGCCCAAACTGAATCCATAAGGCTCAAATCCAAATATGAAAATCTACTTAGATCATAAAAGCATAAGGAAGAAAACACCCTCTATACAGAGTTTTCACTACAATAGAATTTAAACAACCAAATTATGTTTCAGTGTTACAATTACGTTCAGAGCTACAGTGCAGGTAAGAAGACAGAAACAGTACAACGTAAGCTAAGGTAAAAACAGAGCTCTAGCTGCACTTACCGCTCTGGTGACTCTTCAAAAATGCTGTGACATTCAGTATTCTCAAGCATGAGACTCCTGCTGAGATTTTGTACTCCAGGGTAATGGAAATTAGCAAAGGAGTGGGACATGGGAGAAGTTTTGGTCCCGAGGTCTGTGACCCGCTTGTCGTGGTTTGTCAATCCACATGAGAGCCCATCCAAGGCAGGGTTTAAGGAGCGGGTCATGTAAGCGTCCGCTGACTGGGGCCGGCGCATTGGGGATGATGGATAAGGAGAAAGTTTGCTGATAAGAGGTGTCAGAAGGTCAGCATAGGCAGCTTTTGTAGGCTTGAGGAGTTTATCAACATGAATATTAAGCATCTTTTGTTCAAAAGCACAAGAAAACACAGTAGCTGGCAGATTCTGCAGCCACGATAATAAGCTAAGGTCTAAGTCATCACAGCCATTACCACACAAGAGATCGATGCCCAGCAATACTTCACTTTCTGTGATTTCTTCTCCTGTGGCTTTACTCTGACAGAATTCCACACAACATTCGTAAAGTAATCCCTTCATTACAAGCTGAAACAAGCGATTGTTACTTGCTTTGAAGCCAGCCTCACTCAGTTTCCTGTCTGCTGGAATGAACTCTGCCACCATGACACAGGCTTCTTCAAAGCAGTGCACCCGAGCAGTGCTGGGATTCCAGTCCTTGAACTCGGCGTGGTTGGTGAGGCGAGGCAGCGTCAGCAGCAAGCACAGTTTACTGTAGTCTTCCTTAGAGGGACAATATTCCTCCAGCGCGTGCAGGCACTGCACGGCCTCTCGCATGGTAAACTCCAGCTATGGAAACAGTAATGTCAACACAGAAACCTGCAGTGCACGTGTTTCCACAAGAAAACACTTGAAGAACAGGCAGCAACAGAATATGTCTATCATTCATTACTATTACTGCTTATACGTTAATTAAAAAAGCACATGGAGTCTGAAATTGCTGATCCAAGCGTAGTTACAACAGAGACAAATTCCTACATGCTTTGACTTCCTAGAATCCTCCATTCCAGTCCCATTCTTTACAGATTTATGGAAGGTTCTCATGTCACTGCAGGTTTGATTGGCTTAAAATTTTAAATCTGTTACTAAGCAGCTCCAATTCTATTGCAGCACAAAAGGTTACTTCCATTGTCAAAGCCAGCTGACTTATTTTCCCCTTTATTTCTATAACCTATGTCAGTAGCTTTTTTAACAAAAGCCGTGTAGATTGCTCTAGTTTCCTGTGATTAGCAGTTTTTACACTGAGATTTTCTGTTCTTCAATCAAAAATGTTAAAAAAGTTCAGAGAGTTCTCAGAAGATAAGACCTCCAAATGAATAGAGTACTTTATTACAAAGCCTGTTAATAGCTAAGAGCCAAGGACCACGTTAAATACACAAAACCTGACATTTTTAGTTACACAGATTTAAAACCCAGTAAAAATCCCCACTTACTCAATACAGCAGCTTTTGACCCACAACATGTCAACACATTTGGTAACAATTACAACAAAGTAAGGAACATTAATCTGATTTTTCCCCTCTACTGCTATCCTAGTAACAGTATATAGATTGAGGGATCAAAGGACTAGTATTCCTCCCATTTAGGACTAGAAACATGACTTTTAACTTTCTCTACTCTGTCAAGAAAAAACCTGAAATACAATGTAAGTGCAATGGGACAGATTTAAAATCAATTCAGTCTGGAAAACAAAATCACTTGTCCTAAAACTACTGTCATTGTTTATTTTTGATTTCATAACATTTTTGTCTTAGAAATTTTGCATTACTGTACTGTCAACATAAATGAAAAACTAACTAATTTCACAATCTGCACACCTTCTTTGCCACTTCGAGTTAATGTCTCTTTCTATATCAAAAACTTAACTCCACAACTCCTGTTGTTTGCACATTTAACTGAAAGCGTCCCTTGTGAACACATCTGCTCTCTCAAAAAAACAATTCTGACCTTTCTCTCCAAAACCAACAGAAATTGAGCATAAAATTAATTCGAACTTTCATCTGGCCTGAATCGCCACAATAAATTTCTGTGATTCTGAGGCCTGCTTCAGAATAATTCTGGGGGAAAAAAAAAGTAATAAAAACAAGAAGAGCCCTGTACTTTAGCAACAATGGCCTAAAGTAAATCTGAGGGTCAGGACCACAGACACAGCGTATGGTCACTGATCTATCTACAAAGTTTCAAGCAACCCTTTTATGTACAACAGTATTTGAGACCAGGGAGCCACACTCACTTCCAAAGAATACTGATTACTTTATTCAGTGTTTATGAAAACATCTGGTAATAGCTAAAATTTGTGTATTTAATGCTGGGAGCTTCTGCTCTGCCTTTAATCAGACTAGTCGCAAGAGATTTTCTAACAACAAAAAAAATTCCCAAACCAAAGGCAATTCTTACATGCTGAGGCTCATCTTCTGCTGACATTGCATTGTTCACACATAAGGCTTCCAAGAACTTCTGCTTCATAATAATGTAACGAAACCTGCAGGTGAGAAGATAAATACTATACATCCTGCTCCAGTATTCAAACTTCATTCTAGAGACAAGCAGGCTATTTTACATCAAGTTTCTGAGTTAGGCATAGCTATTGTCATGACAAGGAACTCTGATATGAAAATTTATTTATTTTAATAAATTGGTAAACATAACGTTTTTTTTTAACAGGAAATATTTTTTCTGTAATTGCTTTCAGAAATATTCTATTACAAATATCAGAAGGCTAATTAGAAAAAAACAAGTATAGCAATAATATTGTTTCTTGGATAGAAGTATGACAGAGCATCTATTAAAAGATTGCACAACATGCATCATATTCCTAAAGTGTGTGGCACACAACTAATTACAGACTGCACGTGTGTATTTTAAGTACAAGTTTTAAAACACATGCAAACACTTTAGGAACAGCACACAGGCTAGAAAAAAACACCAAAAACTAAAGTGAAAACCTCATAATCTTTTTTTTTACAGGCAACACTTAGAAATTCATGTATTTTCCAGAACTCAAAAAACCTGGACTCTGACATACATTCTATTTTACCTTTTCTTGTCGAATTTTTCCATACATTCAAGAGGCTGAATAAATTGAAGAACCTCATCCCACTGGCCATCAAGAATCAACTGCCTATAAAAGAAAGGATCATTCCTTGAATGTCACTGGACAAGAACATCCCTGTTTTAAGTAAGCACCTCACTTAAATACAAAACAACTATTTAAATACACAACTGGTCATCAATCTGCCTTGAAAAGTCAATGTTTTGCACAGGTACCAAGATGACTGTTTAATAAGACTAACAGTAAGAGCAAAATCCAAGTCTGCCCTCAATATTTTGAAAAAATAACTGCACAGTAGAAGGACAAATTTTAAGTACTTTTAAAGGCACATCAAGAAGAACAAAATGATCCTGTGTCTCTTGCCTTACCTGTTACTCAAAAAAACTGCAAAAAAATCGTACTTGAAGACTTTGAATAAAGGTATCATTTCAATGAATACATCCAAATTAATGAAAGAGAACTTAAAAACGAGTTCATTTTCATTGTATAAATACTGCTGGGGCTATTTTATGAAGGGGATGGGAAAACAGCTTCCATAGTAAGCTCTTTGAGGCTTTTAGAGGAAGAGGAGGAAGAGCTCTTATTTAAGAGGAAGAGCTTGGATGGAAGGGTGCCAACACAGGAGCTCCAACTCCAGGATCAGTGGGCTGGACTGCACACGTAGAGCAGTTCCATTTCTTCATGCCCTCCTATCACACAGAGCTCTCTATAAAAGGCCCAGGCCTACAAGGGAAGGATGTTTCTCCAATGCTAACAATTAAACAAACAAGAAAAAGGATTAATAACTTGAATCTTTCTGCAATTCCTCTTTCACTTCATTTTAGTCCAATATATATAATTTTAATGAAAAGGGAAGATAGGTGAGAAGATTTGTTCAGTGATAAAATGTATTTTAAATGTTTCATGAACAGCTGGATAAATTAGTTTCTCATACTTGAATATTATTAAGTACCTCTGGCATGAACAGAAAACATCAATGCTGAAGAACTAGTGTGGATGTACACTGATTCTTCTTAATACTATTGAGGGCAATATCCTGAATAGTAAATTGCACCAACCCTCATGCCTTGATGATAATAGACACTCCTCTCATGTTGTTAAATTTAAGATAAATCTAAGTATCCTTTTGAAATGCACATAATATTTTCAGGGAAAAGCTCTGGAAACCACTCATCCTTGATCTTAGCACTAAAATACTGTAAAAACATTCTAGAACTCAATAAACCACACCTTCAGGGCCATGTGATCGGTAAGCAGATAATGATATATCACAGATACCAACAGGCCTTGCTTTCCCATCTTATTCATGCCCATAGTTTTCCCCAACTTAGTCTGCACTGACACTGGCACTTGTTAAGGCTCCTTCCCACTTGAATTCATTGGTGTGCCAGAAAAATAACGAAGTTAAAATGAACAAGCAAACTAAGCAAAAAAAAAATTTATGTCAATGCATGCTGCTGCTGCTGCCTGGTGAGTAACTCTGAGTGGCTCACAGAAGGATGTCAGTGACTCTACAGCTGGAACACACTTCAAGTCTGGGCCACAGAATGGGACCACGAAAAAGCAGAATAAGAGCAGGGCACAAGTTAAGATCTCCTGTTTAGTGGCACAGAGCTGGTGACTGAATCACAGTCCAATCTCCTCTGTTTTCATAAATGCGGTATTTAAGCACCAGAAAAAAGTCCTACCTTAGGAAGAGCATATCATCTGAAAACAAGCCATTAATGACCCCACTTTCTTTCTCAAGCGCCAGCATGCTGATGTGAAGCTTCCTTGAGTTCAGAAAATCTAGTATTAGCTTAATTATTTCAGCTTCTTTGACGTTCACTGTTTCTTCAGCCGTCATGATGGCAGCCTGAAAGGAAAGAAAGAATTTTAGCTCTGATCAATATCTTATTTTCTGCTTGGTTAGCAAATGTTGGCTACCATCAAAAATAAAAATGCAGATTTATAGGACAGAACATAGTGGCATTACAAAAATTAAAAAAGATTAATAATTGATTTTGAGGTTGACTATGAAGCTATAATTAAGATCTACCAGTGCACCTGCAACTTTTCCTTTTCGGTCCTTTGCATAAATAGGGACCCAGATAAACAAATCTACCAAGAAATCAATCCTCTAGCAGTGTGAAAATATTGTGCTTACTAAGCCTGCAATATGTAAAATTTTCCTCTCTGAAATGCAAACGGTGAAGTTCAAAGAGCATAAGAGCCACTTACTATATCATCTAGAGCCCTCACATACAAACTTAAATATTTCTAACACATATAAAAAGTCCAGCAACACTAAAAATGCCACCTCTCCTTACCTTAACTTTGACGTAGCGTATGACAGCTAAGCCAGGGGTTTCTATTCTTCCTTCCTAAGGATGACTATTTCTGTCTATTCCCCTCATGAAGGATCTAAAGCTGCCAGCCCAAGGCGGCCTAAGACAGGGCCCGCTGGCTGCCAGACTCTACGAGCTCACTTGCCTCCAGCTGTGTGTTCCTGGCCCTTCCTCAGCCCTCCTCACTTCTGGCACTGCAGGGATCTTTCCCACCAGCTCGTGTAGTTGGCTCAGTGTTCTAATGAGCTGTCCAGCCAGCAAGAGAAGTGGCCAGATGCAGCTGGGGCCAGCAGGCTGCTTGTTTAAAGCTTCCACAGATACAAGGTCCAAGCTCCTTTGCAAACACAATTCCTCCAAGGATATGACAACTGCAGCATGTACTCCTCTTCGGAAACCTAAATTAAATCCTTCTTTTGGCTAAGTCTTGCCTGATTTCAATAAGCATGACTTAAAGTAGAAGCTGTTGAATTTTCTTTTTCGAATGGTACAAAGACTTCACAAGTAACTCCTAAACCGATCTGCTGAAAGGAACTGGGGATGAGGGGAGAAACCCACTAACACAGCCAATCTACACAGTATTGCCTTATCAGGAGCCCTAAAAAAACCCAAACCCAATCCCCCTGCACGCACACCTAGCAGCACTCCTGTAGCTACAAGAATATGATTTAACAGCAGGAAAATTTCAGTTTAATCCCATGTTACTACTGCAAAAAGGGGCAGTAGTAACACTGGAGCACAGTGTAGAAAACACTGGAGCACAGTGTAGTAGTAGATCACTGGAGCACAGTGATCCGAAAAATGAATAACGGCGGGGGGAGATGACCACACAGAGCAAGACAACCACAGCAACAGGCTGTAGTTCCTAGTGTCTCTTCCTTATAATTCAAAAGGGGACATAATTCCCTCATGAAATCATTCACTTAAGACAACCCATCTTCTGTGGGCAACCCATCTTCCAAGGCAACTTGAAAACATGATGCAGCCTCTATGTATCTCATCCTTGGAAAACTGGAGTTAACAAACTACCTACCTCCTACTAGGGAAATATCCACAGAATCTGAGTAAGTTTGAATAAACCGAATAAAACACTCAGAGTATTAACAAGAAATTAGCTATTTACCAGAGAGGAAAGGAAGAGACAATTATTCCATGAAACTCCTCACTGATCAGCCATAAACCAATGCTAGGGAACTTGAAGGGATACAAAACCTTAGGCCTTAATAACATGGTTTTTTGCACTACTGCCTATACCCCCAAATTTTCCACCTTCCTCACAATTGTATGCCCATTTTTTTCCACATAAGTTCCTGCCAGATCATTTGACTAGCAAAGCATTTGATTATAGCAGCACAGTTTATTTTGGAACAACAGAGACCTAGTTGTGCCAGATGAAATGGCCTAACTTCTTAAAATGGCTGGGTCTAATTCTCATTTTAGTCACAGAAGACTCCAATCACCAAGTATTTTGATGGGTTTCATGAAAGACACGCCCAGAGACCGCAATCACACTCTCAGCCAATAAAGTTAGAAAGAAAAATTAAACTCTGGCTCGCAGAAAGCTTTGCTGCAACAAAGATACACACCCCCACAAACCAAAATCCAAAACTTGTAGAAAGATGCTCTTTCCTTATGTTTTAGCCCTGTTTCAACTTCCCCTTTTGGTAATTGGATATGGATTTCTGGTCCCAAAGAAAAAATTCAACCCTACCCTTACACACTGAAGGGGAAAAAAAAATTAATACAAATTTAGCCAGTAGTTTAGTATTAACGTCTTAATTCACAACTTCATCTAAAGCATTTGCGCTTCTCTTTCATTATGCTTCATGACACTGGTGGTTTTTATATAAACTAATTAACCTTCTTGTCAAAAGACAAAGTAAAGCTTAGGCAAAGCCATACTGAGATTCCTTGTCAGAAGAAAAATCAAACTAAGAATTCCTTTGAAGAATGGAACACCAAGTCCAGCTTTCTTTTCAACAGGCTCTACTGGACCCAAGTGTAAACAGGAAGCCACCCTACACAGCTTCAAAGCTTGTCTTAATTATTTATATATTATACTGATGACAAAATGAGCATATTATTCAGTACTTTGATTCAGAGTACATCTACATTATGTAAAATCCAGCATCTGTGAGCTGTCTTCCATTTTCCATTGTAGTTTTTTTAAATTAAGAGGTTTGTCCTCTGACAATTTGAACACCTCATTTACCTAATTTTCATAAATCAGGGTAAAGAGTGGTTGCACCCTCCATATTTGATATAGGTCTAGTAACAGCACTTTCAGTGTACAGTAAAAAAAAAGTGTAGTACAACATCCAGACTTTGTTTGGATACTGAACTTCTGAAAAAGAATTGAATTACACTGATAAGATCAACCATTAACATTATTATGATAATATTCAGTGTGCATTCCCTATCAGTGCAACACAAATAGCTAGAAAAGAACAGCAAACCTACTAGAGAAGATTTTCATGTAATTGATGTTTTTTAGTCTGATGACATCAGACTTCTCTTATAAGCATTAAGCTGTCAAAGTAATAAGCAGTACTTTAGCATGAAATTACAAATACAGGCTTACACAGCATCCTTTATGAATTTTATGAGGTTTTCTGACATTCAGTGGTATGTCAGTAAGTGTATAAATAAAAATAATAATAATTAAAAACCAAAGAACAGCAGGGAAACTCAAGATTAGAGCTCAAGCTGCATCTTTGGTTCCTCACACTATTGCTTTCTGCCGGCACATATGGCGCACAACGTCACAATCTGATCAGCTCAAGCTCTAATACTCAAGAATGACTGAAGCAGAGCATTAGCTAGAGGTATAAATGAAAATAAACGAGAATTAGAGCTTAATATTTCAGGTGCCTTGTATTAACCACATTTCGGATACAACTTTTTTATCTTGCCCCGTCTTTTGAGAATGGCGCTTCTCCACATCTTCCTTCCTTCTCCTGTCCACTCCCTCTCATCTTCTGCTAGTTCTGTACTTAAATTTAATCTTCCACATCAAGAAAACCAAAAACCCTCTTGCCACAAACCTGACACATCTTTAACTGTAGTTGACAGGATGTTTAAACAAGCTCTTTCGAACATAACACCGAATGCTAAATCTCCCAGTGAGAGGCTTCACCCTTTTTCTGTTCTTATTCATGTTCTAAGAACATGCCAACAGCAAGAACCTTCTCATGGTGTTAAAAGCACAATAAAATAACTCTTAAAAAATTAAAACATATTTATAGTCACGCATATAAATGTACTATTTCAGTAAAATGTTTATAAACTAGAAGCATTTAAAGATAGGTAGCTTAAAGAGTGAGACTGCTTAGTGCTTTCTTAAAGAAAGTTAAAATGCATATACAGTCACATTATAAAAATTAAAAGTAAAGTTAAATATTGATAAAAACAAATTGTGAAATTCTACAGTAAGCATCATTCATATGTTATTTATCAACTGAAACAAATCACTTGCCAATAGCATTGAATATACATTTGGAAAACCAGGCAAGGAATATAAAGTTTCTAACTATTCTGAAACACAAGCAAAAAAATATTATAGTTCAAATCTTGACTGTCATGCTGTGAGAGGAGTGACACATTTAAAGGGACGGTCAATGCCAAATCAGGAGCCTTGGCTCACTGACAGCTACGATGCGGACCCAACGACCTCAGGATCCTGGTGAGCTGTCACAGAAAACCTCTGTGTGAACAAATCATACATATTTAAAAAGCTGGCTATTTTGCATTAAGCTATTTCACCTTTTAATCCACCCCACAGTCACTTACATTTGACTCTTGTGCCTTCCCAGAGGCCACTCCAGACTTCTGGCTACACAGAGCCCACAGGGCATTCGGGGCCCAGTCAGTCCCTAGTGGCTCAATTTCTGAAGTGCCCTCAATCATCTTCCAGTTATTCTATATCAAAAGAATTTACCAAAAAAAAAAAAAA
>WAAG01010530.1:0-19337 GCA_013390105.1 Tichodroma muraria | reverse complement strand
AGCAGCAGTAAAAACAACAGCCCTGAAGAAGGCTGGTTGTGAATTATTTTTTTTTCTTCCCCCTCCCCCCCTCCTTCTTGGGTGTGCTATGGGACTTGATTATCAGAAAACACTCAAGGGAGGTTCCCACTACCACTGTCACTGATGGAGCACTAAATAAAATGGAAATTTTATAAAGGTTGTCAAAAGTTCTGGCTGACCTCAACATTAGAAAAACGTTTAAAGCATGATATCCACTCAGCAATTTTATTTTAAGAGAAACAAGCGGTATCACAGAGGAGGAACATATTCAGTATTCTAAACTTATGGCTAAGAAGAACAATAAAAGCATAGTTTATATCAAAGAAACTGGTAAAATGGTACTAAAACTGAGTTAAAAATATTTCAGTGGCTAATCAGCAAAAAATTTTAACATATTTATCCTGTGTGTAGAAAATATTTCCTTTGTTTATAAGTTAAAGAGGTTGTTCATGCAATGACTTTTAATTATCCTAATTGGAAGACAGGACAGGATTTCCTGTGGCATGAAATAATTTTCAAAACAAAACCCAGAAACTAGCAATGTCCAAATCCATGTTTCATGATCCTTCTTCCATTAGGAGAACAGAGATGATTTGATCAAGTGAGGAATACTGATACAGTTTTTCAAACATCAATTTATTTCAAAGTAGCACAAATAGTTTCACTTAATGGCAAGAAAAAATCCAGGAAAATCATTAAGATTACCAAAAAGCTGAGCCTTCAAGCTTTAGTGGCTGTAGCTTAGAAGTGACACTAACACTATACAGCACAACCAAAACCACCACCAACTGGTGTTGTTTTTTCATGTTATTACAGCACATATGTGTTAAATATCCCTCATGCCATCTCTATTCATATAAATAAGTATTTTAAGTTTCCACTTACTTTGCATTGAAGTATGACTATTCAGTATTTATAAAAATATACAATGACATTTACAGTCATTTTTGTCTCTGTTCTACTTATGGAATAAAGAATGCTGTTTACGAACTAAATGTGATCCAGCTGGAAATATTCAAATTGTAGATTTGTGAGAAAAATCTCTCATTTCTAGAATACCACTAAGCCACAAGCTCTCCTGCACAAAACTCCTACCTCGTTCTACTTGACTTTGGCCCTCTTTTCTTAGAAAGCAGCATTGAACATATATTTTCAAAACAAAGCTACCCAATGGTAATAACTTATCTGAAAATCACTGTCTTTTAAAAACAGTTTCATGTTTTGTGCTCTGTTTTATTAAAATCAGGTTCTTCCTAATGAGAGCCTAGATTAAATTATGCCTGGTTCTCTAAATATTGTGGCACTTTCAGAGGTCACCTGGGCTTCTACACCTCAACACAATTCCACAGGTGCTTTCAAAAAGAACTTAGGCAACTTAAGTGCATGCACTTCAGCCATTTCTCAAAACACAACTTGGAATTTGAACTTTTAAAAATTATCTCTCAAACACAAAACAGCAGCTCTTGCTACAGGAGAACACATTTAATTTCTACTTTCAAGTGCAGGATCAAAATTTACACCAACTGGGTAGCAGTGGCCATTGGTATTACTGTGAGGATGGAAACAAATAGGTGTAATAGATGATGACTTAGAGGTTTTCCTTAAGTGCACATTTTTAGCCACCTTACATTGTGATGATGTGGCTCTTGTTTGCTTTTCTAGTCTAAACTGTACCTAGCATCTGTGACTTTGGGCACTAATGAAGGAATGAGCATACCAAACGTCTCTATAGGTTCCCCAAGGGTTTGCAGGAACATTCACCCACACAGATGAGATGATGAAGAGAGGAAAGAAAGAGAAGAAGAAAAAAAAGTTTTATGCATTTCCACAACAAACACATAGAAAACACAAATACATTCCACCCTTTCCCCTCCCCACTCAAGAACAGACCCTGTAATAAACCATCCCTTTCCCACACAGACAGAATGACTCATGCTAAATCACAGAATGTTTGAGCAATGAAAGAAAAAAAACCACCAAAGGCAGCTAAAATCAGTATAAAAAAAAGATGATGCATCACAGAAATAAGCACAGCTTAGAAAACTTCAGGAGATCAAGTTGGCATCTTTAATAATTAATCTATTCCAAGACATACACATCCACGGAACTGTTGCTAACAATAGTGCATCTATCTTCATCACAGCATGCTGGATCACAATAAAACCTGTAATCGGGTGATCTTCCCACTACTTAGCACTTTATTCCAGAAGACAGCATGTGTGAATTGCATGGCATGTGGTAGATAGCACAGAAGTGGCAAGCAGTCTCCAAAAAAAAAAAAATCTCAACCAGATTTCAGTCCTATTACCCAATAACAGCAACTTGAGAAGTCTAAACTGCACAGCTGAAGTCACTGTATGCAAAGTGGAATGTACACAGGGATCTGGTATGGACACCATATGAGTATGATTTAATTTTGTAAGGCTGTCAGAAAAAAGCAACTAAGGATGTGGATATGCAAGTTCCCATAAACACTGAAGAGCAAGGATCGCTTGTCTAGGGCTGAGCGCAGAGGTGAGAGTGGTGCAAGGAGTGTTTGCGCAGACCAGCAAGAGACGCTGCTCAGGCTGGGTTTACTGGTACAGTAGCAGTTGGAGCGCAGGAGGCTGAAACCAAGGCAGGAGGAGCTGTTCCGCAAGAAAGGAAGGTGCTAGGAGAAGACAAGCAAAGCACAGGTAACAGCACCAGAATGACAAGGACCACAGCAGAAACAACTGAACACGGCAGGAAGGACACGAGTTGGAACCAGAGAGGATGCACCCACCAGCTGTTGAGGCATTAGGCAAGCAAAACCACACAGCACAAACCCAGCCCTTCGTGACCAGCATGAACAAGCATTGGCAGGAGAGGCAGGTTCTATGCAGCATAAACACCCAAAGCAGGAAATCTGGTGAGATTGAGAAGAAGGTGGGAAGAAATGGAATAATGGCCAAGGACCACAACTGAATGATTTGAAGCAGCCTTGCAACTTCCTCCTGCTTCGGTTCACCTTGGTCAGAAGCAGTGCTACAACCACTACAACACAAGATCTCAGCTACTCCCTTGCATATCACCGGTGGCCTGTGGAGAGCTGTACTTGGAACCAAGGCAACATAAGCAGGAAAGTCTGCTGGAACAGTGTTCTAAGGGAAGAGGAACCCAAGATCCAGAGGTTCCTAGGTAAAGCCATTATAGGAGGAATTAAAGAAAACCCCAAGCAAACAAATCAACAAAACCCAAACAAATGAAAAAATTCTGCTACACGCAAAGCTGAAACACCCCTGAGCCCACCCCCAAACAAGAGGAGATTGTTCTCTATTAGTATCTTCACACAGTTCACAATATATTTGCTTGTTCTATTGATCAACTTTTCTACGAAAAGTTAACATGCTTATAAAAAAATTGTTAACTAAGGGTATGAGTACTGTAATGAGTACTTTGACCTAAAACACAGTTTAAGGGCAAGTGAATCAGAAGAAAGTTTCTGAAAAAAATCAAGAGGGTGAGGACCCCTCAGCTGCAGGATTGCAATGACAGCAGAGGGAAAGGGGTCACAGATGGAGCAGTCCTGAGAATTACCATGAGTTACCCTGCCTTTCTCCCACCTCCCACATGCACAGTATTTGTTATTCTCAATCACATCTCCCACAAGAGCCAGCAAGCCAGGATTTTCTTTTTTTTGTAAGGGGGGAAAAAAAAGTATTTGGCTAGGATTCACGGCAAGAAAGCAAGAACTAAACTGATTAAGACTAAACACTGGGCACCACTACAAACCCCCATCTGCTGTGCTAAATGCCAATCTCTGTCTGGTATTTAAAATGCCCTTTATCAAAATACAATTCAAATTTTGTTCCAAAACTGTAATATAATCATTTGAAGTCTGGAGTTAAATGGGCTATTTAATGAAATCGTTTAATGGAAAAATGAATATGTATGAAGAGATTCTGGTAAATGCATATGTATATTTCATTTTTATAAAAAGCGTATTTATAGCCTTAAACTTTATCAAGATGTATATAGATACCTCAGTGAATCCTGTGGTAATGGTACCGTGTTTCAGATGCAAGTGAGAAGCTTCTGATTTCGGTTCTAAGTCCCATTCTTACACCATTAACCTGTAGTCTTAATTATTTTAAATTTCTCTTTTGATTAGCAGGAATAATATAAAAAGGCTCAAAATAAGGTTTCTCCACCCTGACAAGTGTTTCAAAATGAACACAGCTAAGTGTTAAGTATTATTATACACTCAGAGGAAGCAGTGTATGCACCAGTTAACAATTTAATAGCTGGAAAACACTTCAAAGCACAAACTAAAATGGTATAATTAAATCAGACTGTCAACAAAACCAAAACACTTCGTTTCTCACAATACAAATAGAGTGGATGAAAAAAGTCCAGGTGATATAAGCCTGGTTGATGGCAAGTCCATCTTGTCTGAACACTGCAGTGAGCACAGCCACTGGCTCTCTCATGAAGAGCTGACCAGCAAAGAGTTTGTCTCGTTTCTGCCAAGGCTAGATCAATGAACAGCATCAATTGAATATCCCATTTATCAAAGTTTTGACTTTGAGAGCAAGTCTTGACTTCATATTTCTCTTTAAACACTAACTATGATAAAAACAGGTGATGCAGAGCAAACCAACTTACCAGCTGAAATGGGTAAGAACCTTCCTTCAGTTAAAAAAACAAACCAAACCAAACCAAAAAATCAAAATCCAACACTCCCCAGAAACAAAGAGCCAAACACATGGAGCAGTTCTGAAAGAGCCCATTTGCTGAAATACAAAACCAGAAAATTCTTAGTAGATACATGATCATGTAAGAATTATTAACTGAATATAAGCTTGCTCTTAAAATGGAAGTGCTAATTATCTAACTGTACACTGTAAATCTTTCTATGGAATACTGGAAAGAATGGGGAAGAAATGCAAAAGAGAGAGGCATGGAAAAAAGGGAGACAAACAGAATAAACAGTAAATTAAGACCAGTTACAGCTGTCATGCCTAAAAACTAGAAGAAGGCACTAGAATCTGATCTTTGTAGGAGCACATTCGGGAGTTAATTTAAAACGGGCAGCAGTTGTAAAATACAAGTTGCTCTTATCCATTACAACTCGATTTTGGAACACAGGCAAGATCTTATTTTAATCCTGTCCATCATTTTTATGCCTTAAGCTAAACGGTATTTTGTGAATTTTATAAAAGCAAAATTAAAACAGTTAAGAGCTCTGTAAAGAACCCAGTTCACCTCTTTACTTATTTTACTCTTACTGGCTGGCTACACTGCAACAGCATGCACAAGAGATTAAGACACCAGAACAGAAGCCAGGTTTACAGATATCAGAGATAACACTGATCTGGGTTGAATTCTGAGCAGTAGATGCTCTACTGCACACAACTGCCACAGTCAGACTGACTTCCTTCTATTTTTATTACAGGTAATATAATTAATTTCATTTCCAAATCCAATGTTCTGTCTTTCTCCTTTGATCTTTTTTTAAATACCAAAGTGCTGCTTCAGAGGTGGTAAACCCTCCTAATGCCAAAAAATGTAACAGGGGCCACTCTGGGGAGACAGAACCAAACCCAAATAACAGAGTAATTCAGGACATGAATCTCTGAAATTTTGTTTAACCCCCTCCAAAATGTATAATGTAAATTGGTAAAGTCAAATGTATAATGCAAAGCAGTTAAGTTTTTCAGTCACAAACACAATCAAATCTTGTACTAGCTTTGCTCAGCAGTTGTACATGCATACAAATCCCAGTTGAACAATTTTCCACAAAAAAATGTACATGAGATAAAACTCTGCTGTCTTAATCTAAAAGAAAACCCAGACCCAATGTTCATCAAAATTTACAAACATACTTTAATAAGTGACTTCTCTCCCAACAGAAGATAAATGCCAAAAGCCCCATAGCAGCCAATCAAAACTTATGATCCAACCCAGGATCTATTATTCAAATCCTAAAGTAGTAATAATATGCAAGATTTCCTCAATGCTGACAAGCAGAATATCTTCATGTGGGCATCCATGTATAGGATGTGACAAAGCCTCCTGCAGATTCCTGGTGGCCAAGAGCTGTTCTACCCCACCTTTAGGTATTTTGGTCCTTTAGGCTGCCACACCTCTTTATTACCCAAGCTTCCCTTTCAAATTAAAGTGCTATTAGCAACCTTCTGTTGATTGATTAGAGTTGGGGTTTTTGTTTCAATTCTCTAAACGGACCAGTTAGAAGTTGCATTCAATTAGTTCTGGAATGTGTTAAACCTAGGCTTTGGCTTAATGAAAGGAGTCTCACTCACACCTTCTTCCTGGCCTTGAAACATTAATTGAAGGAGATACATTTGCAAATTCTCTTTTGAGAATTTCTCTCTTGCAACAATCCAAGTGGTTTGAGGCTTAAAGGTCCAAGAAATAGCAATTTGGTTTGTTAGGCTACAGTTCAGTGTTCAGTATGGGCTGAAAAAAACCCCACGCCAGTCCTGTACTCCCACAGTCACTCACTCCTGCATTTCTGTAATGACCTTCCTCGAAAGAGCAAAAGCATTCTTGTGTCTGACTGCCAAGCCAAGTCAGGGAAGCAGCCCAGACTAAAAAGTAATGGGCAGAAGGCAGGGTATGACCAGGGAAGCAGCCCCCTCTTCTTCCCATGAATGCTTCTCCCGAGGTGAGGGAAGGGAGAAGTGGGGTGGAAATGGGCAAATATGGGGGACAGAATTGCTCCTTTTCTGAAAGGCTACCAGCTTGTGCTAGTGACAAGACTGTGAATGCAACACACTGGACTGCTGAAAAGGCTTCTGAGAAATAAGTCTAATTTTTAGAAGCTATTGGTTTCCAATTATTGTATTGAATAATTCTAATATCTTAAAATATAAAACTAATGAATTATGTGTTTAATACAATTACTTTCAAATGTGGTACATAACACTCCCCACTTAAAAATTTGTTCATACAGAAAAAATCTATGTGAAGAATCTTAACATGTAATATACTCAACTGTCATACAATGAGGTACTTTGTAAGCAATTAGGAATTAAGCTGCAGCTGTGCAGTACCATCCTCTATAGCTGTGACCGAACTTTATCCAGCAAATAATCTAAAACGTTACAACTACCACTGGACCTGTAGTGTAGAAGACCACCTTCCTGTGTGAAAACAACAGGTATTAACAATACAACAAAGAAAACTGAAAACTGTGACAATTGTGAAAATTCAAACATCTTTTGTTCCTGCAGTGCATATATTTCCATGGTTACCATGTGGGGAGAAAAAAAAAAGAATACAGTTTAAGAATGAGTTCCAAGAACAACATTTTTTAGAGCACTACTATAAAGTATCTTGTAAATGTATCACATTTTTGAGCAAAGGTTTTTAGCAAATTCTAGTAGTTTATACAAATACACAAATTAATCAGATTTTCCTCTTACAGTCAAAATCATTTACCAAGAAAAATGTTTTCAGCACCTGCTGCAGATTCCCTCTAGTTAAGCTCTCTGCTCTTCTGCACCATTAAGATTCCGGCCAACTGGTCAGCACCCACTTCCCTCTCCACATCACTGCCTCACATTTCCTCTTTGTAGAAGCTCAGTGACTACAAAGGATAACATACTGCCATGCAGCTATCCCCGAGACCAGGCTTTATGGGCTAGATTATTAGCAACAGTAAGCATAAATCTGCAGGTATTTGAGCTTATCTGAATTTTGACTAATGAATTCCCTGCAAGCAGAGAATAATAACACACTCATGCACAAATACCCCTTTCTTTTAAAAGTAACCTGTAGAAGTTTTACTAAAGTAACTTCTTCCTTATACTCCAAACTAAACAATTGCAGGGGCTGTTCACTATATGGATGCATTTAACAAGCTACTTGAGAAGAGCAACTATTTTGTTGCTTTTACTTTTTTTCAAATATTTAATACAAGGCATAAAAATAATAGTAGGTGCACCAGTCTTGGTCTACGTGCACTCATGTCTAAGTCCACTCCCATAAGCTACCTTGCCCCAGCCCTTGCATTATTAAAACTCCACCAAAATTCTCGTATAGGTACTTGCGATCAGCAAGATATCTTCACAGCTGTCAGGGTAAATCAGCAAAATAGTTCTTCACCTCCTCACAAGATCTGAGCTTCTGACAGATCTCTGCACTGACATATCTCCCACAGAACATGCTTTCAATATTTACAGGAAAGGGTTGCCTGCAGTAACCAGCCATGCAGGAGAAGTTCATTTATACCCTTAAATAGCAGGGACTGGCTTCCTGAATAAGGAAGTCTTATGTAAATAAACACATTTCACAATTCAACACATCGGGTGAATAACAAGTTTTTGTTTGTCTCAGGATTAAGGCAAGCAAAAAGTAGGTAAGAATGTTTATTATCCATTCTGATGAAGAATGAGATTTTAGAGAGAAACTGGGTAAATTCAACACTTATTTGGCATAAAGGCATGCATAAAACTTGCACAGAACTGAACTGCAAAACCTGAAAAAAAAAAAAGCTAAAGAAACTAAACCACATTAATTCTTAATGGGCTGAGGTATCTGTCAGCAGCTAAAAATGAATAAAAGAAAAACATCAAGAACGTTGTGCAAGTTACAAAACTGCCTGTAAGAACCTCCACAAGTAAAGCTGGGAAACTCCTGTGAACTTTGGCCTACAACAGCAGGACTAACAGAAACTCTCAGAGTAACCAGCAACAAATACATAAACAATAAGAGGTGTTATCTAAAAATGAGGGCAACCCCCAAATCTTTCTGGTAAAAAAATACACGTAAGTAATGTAATGGGGACTAGACTAAGTTAGAGTTCAAGATTGCAACACTTAAAACACCCTTTCCTTTGGAAGAAACCTCAATTATGTTAAATCTCATCTTTTGCTTCTGCCCCAAACCAAACACTGTGAGGGATTATTCACTTTGTGGATGCATTTTAAGAATTATGTCAATGCAGCTGCTTTTGTATTGTCTTTTTCAAATATTTTGTACAAGAACTAGAACAAAACACGAACCCAAGTTAACACCCAAGAAATTGCCCTAGTTTGCTGTCAGAGGCTAACGGCTAACAGTGGGAAATTTTTGAAAAGAAGAAAGCATTAGTCCCATGAGACACACATAGGAAGATGTATAGTTCTGGCACCCGGAAATTCCATGGCATCCTTCCATTTTTTACAATCTTTTGAGCGGCAGAAGCAATCAGCTGCTGTTTGCTGTCCCTTGCTGTTAGAAATGTTCCCAGTGCACATAACCAATGTATTTATACTACCTCCCTTCACTCTTTACACATGCCTATGCTCTAGTGCGCACAAAACTTGACAATATTTCAGCAGAGTCCATCATCATGGCTCACATCCTTTCCATGCACTGCTCCATCTGTCTCCATATACATCTGGTAACTGTTTTTTGAGTGCAAATGTCTGTATCAGCAATTACCTCTATTTGCAGGATTGAAAAGTAGTAGCCCAATCGTAATTAGTGACACTTCAGAATATTAAGCCTATTCTTAGTGAAACAGAAGATTTAGCAGACTATACCTTTCACCCCTGGGAGCTGGGGTTATGAGTTACTTGACCTTACAGTTTTATCTGTTCAAGCTGTTCAAAACAAAAGTCCAAGTCCAAAGAAACAGAAAAACAGCTTTTCCTTTGAGTCTTTCTAGAAAAAAAATCTAATCACATAACCAGACCTTTTTGGGGGAGGGGAGAAAAGAAGACATAAAAGGGAAAAAAGCCCCAGCCACATGTACTTGCAATTGAAGAAAATAAATCATTTTTTCATCAAGGTTTCACTTGCATCTTGGTCATCTTTCTCAAGGAAAGCACCTGATTTTATCCGCTGACAGGGTGTAATGTAACACTGCTGCAGTGAAGCCAGCCACAGAAATGTATTGAAAACCATAAGTGGTTTAAATAGGGAAATGTTTACAGCAAAGACTTAATCTTGATGGAGCAGGAGATAGTCACCTTTCCCTTTCTGAAATTAGACTCATTTATAGGTATTTTTGATTGGGAATCAGCGCCTGTTAAAAGTTGTAGTAATTTATTTCTATTTTTTAATGGAACTGGGAGTCTGCATGTCAAGATGAATAAAATCTACAGATGCAAATTGCAGAATAAGCCCCTAAGGGAAAGAAAAAATCCCCAAGCCTAAAAAGAACCACCCCCCCCAAAAAACACCACACCACTAAACAAACAAAAAAACCCCATAATTGTTGAGGTTACAAACAACTGTAACCTCTTTCTCACCTAGCTTGTGTGAAATTTATGCCTTTATGATTCAACCATAAGAGACTATCCAAACAAAAATCACCCAAAACCCAGAATTCATAGAGCTGATTTCCACAAATCTCAGTTCCTGTGGAGGCTATGACCTAACTGCAAGAGAAACAGAGGAAAATTGATGGAAAACCCAGCTTGGTAACAACTGGTGAGAAGTGAAGACTTTCTGACCCCAGGAGAGACCTCTCCATGAGCAGATGAGGCGGCCGCGTGACATGGAGGAAATGCAGGGAGGCTGTCGCTTCCCCCAGAGGCTGAGCAGGGGCAGGTGGCGGCGGGGACGTGGAGATGCCATCGTGTCCCTGCAGGGCAAGTGCAGGCCGGCCGCCGGCCTGTGTGGCCACTCCAAGTCCCCACCAGGTCCATGCTGTGCTCCCACCTGCCAGCATTCCTGCAGGAATGTGGGGAGCACACAGCAGGGGCTGGGACACCACTTCCAGGGACAGCCTGTATTTAGGTTTACTTAAACAGCCATGAATGACGCTCTAGCACAAATCTGCATCATGTACCTACAAAGTACTGAAACACTGCCTTAATAACTGTATCAGTTTTGACATTTGTACTTTGTACACCAAGGAAATGACAGCCACACTTTCCATTCTGGGGAAGATGACCTCAACACATTTGTATGAGATAAGTATAGACAAGCTGATATTAGATAAGGCAGTGGGATAACTCCTCCCAGTCTTTATCTCATGCCATGTACACAAGTGAAATCTTTGCAAAAATGGTCCTTTAAATTTGTAGTATTAAGCAAAACCACACAGACACACATGCACACAGACCCCACATACATGATTAACTTCTCTTTTCAAAAAATCTCTGTCTCAAGTAATTTTCCAAAGCTCCAGACTATCTGTTTGAAACAAAAAGGCATCATTTCGGAAACTAGCATATTTGGGCTTTCTGCAAACAATTTTCAAAGGATATCTTTCTCTAAGAAAACAAATTTACAGAGTCCGTATATTAAAAAAACAACTTTTAATAATATTATAAGTACGAATATAGCACTTCATAACTCCATTATATTCAAAGTACCTTATAATAAGTAGTCACAGCGGTTTTGGAAAGTAAAATACCTGCCTGGTAAGTTTACTAGATCTATTACAGTATCTCATTTCAAATGAGACTCTCCTCCCTTACTTCCATGAATGACCTCAACTATTCTGACATCCTAGCATTTAGAAGACTAAAAATCATAGCAGAATAAGCTGGTTCAGATGAAAAACAACAAAAGCCTGTTTAGAATTTTTAGGAGAAGATTACAGCAATTTCAGAAGTCTTCTCTGATTTGTATCAATTCACAGAAAATAATTTGAGTGACAGAGAAAATTAAGTGAACAGACATGTATATATTCAATTACAAAATTGTCCAAATCAGGTATTTCTAAAAGAAAGCTTTAAAATAAAATTTAAAACACTAAACACCAGTCATGCAAAGCAAACTGTTTAATAAAAAACTGGAAATCTTTAAGACTAATAATTTTACATAGAAACCCACAGCGAGTCGATTACAAAAACAAAGAAATCAGCAGTCGATGCAGCTCTGCAGACAAGAAAGGGAAACCTGGTAGATTTTCCCTGATTGTGAAGACAGAACAAAAAATGTGTCAAAAGGGAATAGAAAAGACTTACCATTCATGCTGAAGAGCTAGTTTTCAGGAACATATTGCTCCAAATATTAATCCAACAGTTGATGAAATATGTTAATCTCTACCAAATCAGTGCTTAAATCTCTAAATACACTTACACACTAACCAGAAAGAGAGCACACAGTATCCAGAGAGCTGCTCTTCCTTATGAGCTCCTTGTGATGCAAAAAACTACGAAGCACAAGATACCAGTAGAATATCAAAATCAATATTCAGGACACGATATTTGGTTTTGCTCATTAACTACTACTGTTCTGACCAATGCTACCTATTCATGTCTAAAGCAACTCAAAATGGCAGGGGAAAAAAGCATGCAAACACCAGGAGGGTTTAAGATGTTCTCAATTATATCAAGCACTGGTTGTTTCCATGGCAACCTTAGACCAGAATTATCTGTTGACTTGCACCCAACTAGTAGTTATTCTAAAGCTTTAAGCAATTCATACAGTATGCTCTGTACATTATTTCATATTTCACATGAATTTTTCTCTCTCTCTACACACACATATACAAGTAACTATTCAGCTAAATCTCTATAAATCACTCTACTGTATTTGAAAGAATACTGGTATTATTTTGAATCAGAGACCAAATTATATTCTTCGGACTGTTCACCACCCATCCATTTTCAATTTAGAGACTATGAAGATGGCAGATGCACTAGCGGTGACCGTCCTGACCATTTCAGTTATCCAAGTTGTTGATATTCTTATGCAGATTTGGAAAACAGTTTTATTGGTTCAAGAATGTAAGATACACTGATCTTACTGTCTCTACATTCAAAACCAAGCATCCTCATTCTCCTTTCCTTTTGCATTTCAATTTTTCAAAGAGCAACAAGCAACTAAGGAAACAAAGCGAAAATCAAAATGTAGGTTCCACATAGCTGCAAGTGGTCACAGTCAACACTTCTAAATAAAAAATGAAATGCATTGTTCTGATGGCTCCCATCATGTCCCTTTCACCCTTGGGCAGGGCAGCACAACTGACCTGGTTACTAGTCCAGGCTGTACCATCACATGTGTGCTCAGTCAGCTTTTTAAAACAGATTTTGAGGCCTGTGGTGCCCTCAGTCACCTCTGCCCTACTGGACTCTGAGGATATTACAAAACACATTAATTTCATGCATCAACCAAGTATCCAAGGCAAGTCAGAGAAACTGTATGCTTTATATACCAAATAACAAAGCAAAGATGTTAAGTTTCAAACTCAACCACTGAAAATCCCCTAAGGCCATAGACCACATGGCAATTTACTCAAACCACAACACTGACAACAGCGACTGACAACCCAAAGTCCACTCAAACAAGCAGCAGCTCCTTCCACTTCAGCAAACCCAGAGCTTCAGCAGAAACTGCTTGTAAAAGAAACAGAACTGCTATTGTATTTCATTACAGCAGAAGATAAAAATACATTCACTTCCTTTTCAAATGGTTCTACTTGAAGCCTGAAACAACAAAAATTCTGAGAAGTCACTTTCCAAATTTTTTTTCAGGAATAAGAGTTTTTGCCTTGAATTCAAGAATAATTCATACCGTCTGCAAAATTACTTCACCTAAAACTTTACACTAATATTTCTAAGTTCCAGTGATATTGGCAGAACAGTTGAGAATATTCAAATACCCTTCCAAGACAAACACCAGCATGTTTCTAAAACACTGCTTATTCATTAAACTTTCTGTGAAATTAATCTACCAGCCAAATTCAGTGACTCTAGGCAATTCTGTGACATTGCACTCTTGGATATAAAAATCCCCTACAACAAAACAAAATGACCCCCAAACAAACCAACCAAACAAAATGAAATGAAATGAACAAAAAACCCCAAACACCTTGTTTCTCTTTCATATTTTACAAACTATTTTCACAGATGATGCATTTTCCTGAAGATCTAATTAGGAGTCAGCAGTAGACAGAAATACTTCCTCCACTGTACTTCTTTTCTTCTTTATCACTCTGGCTACAATGGTAGCAAAATGAAAACCTTTAAATGTGGACTCAGTTCATGGGTACCGATTAATTTATATTATTATTTTTTAAAAATAATCTAGAGATTGAAATTACAGTTTCAGGATTGAGATTCATAATTTCATCCCAAGACCAAAGCTACATAGTCACCCACTATTCAGTTACCAGCTCAGCAACTTCAGCTCAGAAAACTGCATGCAACTGCTCTGCTTAATTATGACTCAAAATAGCATTCACAGAACAGCCATTTTCACCATGTTTATCAAGAGACACGACAGTCCATTTCCTCATCAAACATGTCACACTAGGAAGCCTGCCGTACCAAGAGGGGGAAAAACTAGAGACTTGTACACAAACAGGTCGCAATTTGTGAGTGTCAGTAGGTCATTACCATTTTTTTTCTTCATGTTATATAAACAAAAAATGCTTCAGTGTTATTTTTTTCAAACAGTTATTTGCATAAAAAAGAGGTTTTACATAAACACAAGTATGTGCCTATTTTTACCAAGCTGAAAATGCTTTGGAGAAGTGAAAGCTCAGAATTTATGCACTTTCATCATTTATCTTCCCAACAAAACGAGTCAATTCTTTCCTGTCTCATTTGGGAGACCTACATTTAATCTATTTTAGATAACTGCATTACACCTTTTTGTTTCCATGTTTACTGCTTATCCTCCGAGAATAGATTCGCTCCCTACTCATATCATATTTTGAATTTCAAGTAAGAAGTATAAATACTGATTTTCTTCATGGTAACACTGTGACACAAAGCATTTCCAACATGGCCTATCTTCAACTGAAATAATTGCGCTATCTCAAATCCATCAATGAATCTGAAATTTGGAACAAAATTATCATAAATTACCATATTGTAACATTTTAAAATGAGTATTTAACCAGAGACAAGAATTGCTTTGCAAAATACTACACAGCTTTAAAATTAAAAAGAAAATCAAATGTCAATTCATTTAGATTGTGATTTTTTTGAAATCTCTTTTATTGCTCAATATACAACCATGAAAACTTTTAATGCATACAAATAATACTGTAGACAGTTCACTAATTAAGAAACTAAAGCTAATCAGCATTCCCACACTAAGTTAATATGTAATAGCTAAAATCATCACAATTTTATATTGTTTACCACTATATAGAACATTTCTGATGTATATATCTCTTAAAACAAAACTATGAATGACGAAAATACCTTTAATTAGAATTTTAATCTGCGCAGCAATGTCTGCCTATTCTGAAGTTTAAATGTTCTGGTCTTTAGTTAGAGTCTTCTCTTTCTGCTGAATTCACTGATTTAATTTGAAAACGAAGTAAGTAATTTAGGAGTAAGAACTGGGGTGGGGGCTTGCCAAAACAAGTCAACTGTGCTTTGAAAGCAAAAGGAACACAGGATAAATTTTCCTGCCAGCCACCAGTCCATGAACCAGTCCCCATCTCCCCCTGCCTGAAACAACATGCTCTTCTTCCCATTAATACCTTTAGGTAATGAATTATAAAATTGCTCCAGAATGTATCACACACCAGTGCTCATACTTCATTCACGAGGCAAACTGAAGGGCAAATACATATAAAAGAAACAAACCCCTCCCCACACTTACTTGATTCGTCCCACTGGACAGTGAACTCAGAGCACTGATGGCTCTCATTTTCCAGAGCCGCTTTCTGCTCATGCGCACCATTCTTGGAGTGCCTATGGAAGAGGCGATTAGCGAACCCTTCCAGTCTCTGCAGTGCCGTGGCTGTCCCTGTGCCCTGGTTACAAGGGACCTCCTTGTGCCCTGCCATCTACACACACCAGCGACTCTCACAAAAGCAAAAGAGAAAACATCTAAAGGGAGCTGGACAACCCAGCGCCACTAAGAGCTATGCATGTGTCGGACTTCCTGCCTGCAGTGTTTGCTAACCACGACTCTCTTCTACTTCCTGTTAAGGAAAGCTCTATGATGTACTGGTTTACACAGTGAAAAGTCTCTTTTCATGTAAATTGAAAAGTGTTTTGTCTTTTAAAAAACAAACAAGAAATAATTTCTCTAGTATGTGTTCGTTCTCAGAGCTTTTTAATGCATTGCACTTCGTATTTAAGTATACATTTTATGTTAGAGTACTACAAATAACCTGTTCAGAGGTTAAGATCAGAAAGCAAACAGGTATTTTTTTTAATTTACCACAACTACATGTGAAAAAAACCAAAAGTAACTATTCCGCAGTTCCTCCCCTGTTATTAAGATGGAGCACTATATCATCACAGCAAACATAACCAGCTGGAATCTAATCATTAGTAATCTCATGCTTTCAACTAATCAACCCCCCAAGCAAGGAAGTTACTGGAAAACACTACCGAATAAACTTATTTTATTACTGGAGGAAAAAAAAAATATTGTTTTCCTCTTTTGTGGATAAAATCAGCGAAGAAGTTGAATTCTATTGCACATTTAAACACAAATGCATTGTGCTTTTTTAAACTGGGTTCTACTTACTCCACGAATGAACCAAACGCATGTAATTTTTGATGGTAAGATTTCATTCTTTTACAAGAAATCTTAGTATTTTCAGCTGTGGAATAAGTCTAGAAAGTGTAACTTTAAATGGCACAAACTATAAGAAAAATAAACTGAAAGCTGTATTTTTCATTATAATTATTTGCAAATTATGTAATTTTGCATGCTTACAACCGGTAATCCTAAATATTAGTTTTTGTGAAAATGAAAACACATTTCTGCACACCTACAATGTGGCTTCTTAAAACTTTAGGCTACTCTTAAGAAAGATTGAAATATCTTTTCCACAATCTGTCTCCTGTCTTACTGTCAATACACGTTAAAGACACACCTCTCATTTTTCACCATCATACTTCTCAATGCATAGTTTTCAAATGTCAGCAGATATCCACCCTTGGACATTATATAACCTTTTCATAACAGCCCTGTGCCTCAGAAAAAAACCCTCATGCTGACAAACTACCCAAGACAATGATAAAACAATAAAAATGCCAACAGATAGATTTTATAAAGTTGGCTACATTCTTCCTCATGGGCACTGCTACGCTTGTGATTGGCCTCAGCCAGCACAACCCATTACATTTCTAGACTCCACACAAAGCCCAGGAATGCCCTGTGCTTGCAGGCTCCAGATACTCTGGAAATGTAACTTCTATCTCCAGCCCCTGTTCAAAACTCGGAACAAACTGTCTAAATACCTACATTCTACACAGCCATCTGTTAATTTGGGTGAGCATCAGCTATCTCGGTGGCGACAGGGCTGCTCTTCCATCAGGGTCTGGTGCTGCAACCTTCCCTGGATGCCACCTCATGCCTTCCAGCCTTTCACCTGCTCTGTTCCAAGACCAATTATGACATCCACAACATCCCATTGGTTCAAGGCTCGGCTGTCAGAAACAAGAGGTAGTGAAGATCATGAGGATCTGTTTGCCTTACCAGGGGTTACAAATAGGCAGAGGGGAAATATTACATGCCATATACAATAAAACAGAGTATGGCTGTGCACCTCCCACACAACAATATAAAAAATATTTAAGACAACATCAAGATGCTTACTCCCTGCACGGTGATCTTTCTGGAGTTGAAGAGCCTCTCTGGAATTGTACAGATGTGCTCCCCCTTTGGGCATTGATAGAATCTTTCCAAGAGACTCATTTCTCTCTAACTTTGGCTGTTCTCTCCAGTAAACAAAGCTACCTGTTATGATGGCGTGCTTATCTTGTCTCTTTGCTCTCCCATGGTTCGGAGCCTTTACACTACTGTTGTCTTATCTTTCACACAGGTCTTCAACTAAACCATTTTGTTTCCCTGATCTGAAAGACAGTAATTTACAAAATTCACATTACATAAGTTAGTCTGCCAGCCATGTCGAGCCCATGGAGAGATGTGGAAACTGCCACAGAGCAACTCTGCCCACCAAAATTCAGAACTCTTAATGCACCCAAATGTCTAACCTGGACACTTGAGGCAGGGGCCAAAAATAAGAATCATAAATACTTATACTCTGACATCACAGAAGTAAGTGGTTTAAATGAAAACATGTTATCGAAAAGGAATTCTTAGAAGAAATCCTAAGAGAAAGCCCGAATTTGCCAGAATTTTATGAACTACTGCCAGTGTACACAGTTACAGAAGTTTCTGCACACATAAAACATGAAAAGAATGTGCTTGTCACATTTTCATGGACAGTAATACACTTCCTAATCTAGAAAATTCTTGGCATCAATTGGCATTGCCCAAAGACAATACAAAAAACTACCATACAAACCCATATCTCACATGGCTTTCAATGTCTTCAAACAAAGTCCATGATTTTTAAAGGCGGAATTTCCTATTTCCTTTTACTTAATCTTCCATCTTATTTACACACTGATCTTCCAATTAATTATTACATCAAGTAAATTATATGCTCTATAGGAAGAACAGAAAGCAAGAAAGAACTTGAAATTTCTGTTCTGTAAGAGATAACCAAGTTCCAATTTCTTGCAGCCAAAGTCAACACTGAAATGTTAATTTCCTTTAGACAGACATTTTATTTTTGCTATCTTCTGACCACCAAATCTTGGCAAAATTTTCAAACACATTCAAAAACTCAGAGCGGTAACATTCAACACTGAATTTGAACACTGCATGTGCAAATTCTGGTATTTTGATGAACAGTATTTCAGTAAAAACTCTCCCACAATTTTATAAAAAGCAACATCATGCTGACAGTCAAGGACAAGGGTTAACACAGTGGTCCACTAAGCTGATAAAGGCAACAAAGCCATTTATACTTTTCCTGATGGCCAAACTATAACCTTGGGCAGTTTTCCCAGGGGCTGATGCCCTGTGGCATGCTACAACACACACACACTATAACACAGCCACAGACCTTCCAGCTCCTTGCTGAAAAAGAATCTACCAGGTAGCTACTCGGACAATTTTGTTTTAATAATCTCTGCTAAAACAGCATTTCTCAATTTCTAAGAAGAAACCCTACCCTACCAGTCAAGCCTTAAAAATGAAGGATTAAGAAAGAGAGAGCACTCCTCTCCTCAAAGGACCCAGATGGTTGAGTAACAGCATGCTACCATGTGTTGTAACTTTACTTGGAAATCGTTTTAAATATTTTTAAAGGACAATGTGTGCATTTTTCTATATTCAGGCAAAGCAGGACTGTACAAATAACACTGTTCTCTAGTGTTTAATGAAGGTTAGCCTTGAGAAGCTTGCAATCAAGAACAAAAGTTTTTAAGAAAATTAAATTGACTCCTTGACAAGACCTAGAAAAATGGGTTTATGATACAAAATGAATTTCAGATCACCTACAGCTAAATAAAGCTTAGGTTTTAACTCCAGATCTGAAACAGTATTTTTCTGGTTTCACGTTCTATTTCCCTAAATAAAAATACTATTTTCTCTCTTATTTTAAATATTAAACATAT
>WAAG01010526.1:296-14425 GCA_013390105.1 Tichodroma muraria | reverse complement strand
TAGTCAGTCTCCAGGCCTGAAACAGAGGTAGAGGTTCTAAGTACATCTCTGTCCCGTAGTTATAAGATAAGGCTGCCCTTCTCATGGGATGCCAAATTACTGCTCCTTGAGCAAGAGCCAACGTTCCAGGAGGAGCTCAGCCTGAGCCAAATCACCACTTGTGCTTGTTACTTTCTCTGTGGTGATAACCTCTGGCTTAAAACCACATTTGTGGCACTCAACTGTAGAAGAGATGATGGGCTAAATTGCTTCATGAGTGGCACTCACAAATAAATATTTGAACTGATCAAACAAAAAACAAGACTCTGAAGCAACAGCAAAACCAGCAATTAGTTTAAATTTGTCATTGAAAACGTAATTTTTTTGAGGCTGAAAATAGTTCAGCTACAACATTTTGCTAAACGCAAAAGAGACCATATGAGCTGTTTTCCAGGACTCAGCAAAGGAAAAGAAGATGAAACAGAGGAAACCACAGAACCAGCATTGCATCCATTTCAGCCCTGAGTCTGTGGTGTTGCTTTGGTTCCAGATGCCATCAGGACCATGATAGTGCTTCAGCCTCCTGGTGACATGGTATGAAAGGGCTGGTGAGGAGCTGTGGTGCTATGCAGACACCAAAGTCCCACCTGGAGGGACCCCCTGCTTAGTTTCAGCTTCATACTATGGTACCCACTCTACCTTAAGAACTGGGAACGGGGAGATGACTGCACTTGCAGGATATTTCAATCACCACCACTAACAGACCAGGGATGTCTTTTCCTGTAGAAAGAGCTGTGTTAAAAGAAACATAGAGGTCTGGACAAACATAAAACCCCCACGATATGGTCTCTGCTGTACACAGACTTCCTCTCTGGAGGTGATTTTATGCTCTAAGCCCACTCATCTTTTAAGCTCCCAGCTGCAGTGAGAATTAGAACAAACTTTTTCACAGATGTTATTAAGATCATTCACATGAAACTGCCATTCTGGTGCTCAAATCCACATTTTATTTGATGCAGTTTCAAGTGGGTCATGTGCTTATGAGGCTGGGCCTGAGACTGGATTTTAAGTGCAGGTCATTTAAATCACTACTTTGTGTCAGGTCTTCCAAGCAAGCACTTTCCAGTTCTTTTTGAGGATTTATAACTTTCCCAAAATTATCCAGGGGACATTCAGATTGCTTGTCATTAGGCTGACTTCGCTTTAAGGATCTCTGCATGGCTGTCCATATCCCCCACGGGAATATAAATGCAAACCCACTGCCTGCCAATGCCTTCCAATACCCAAGAACTTGGAATTAAACATTTGCAATATTCAATTATATTGCATCAAGTAATATGTTCAGAAAACCTTTTCACAGGTGAAACATTCTCAGAATCATTTATAAGTTAAGCTGCCTTTTATTTTAAGAGCATAGTTAGTGTTTTTCACGTAACGTTTAGGCATGAAATCGTTAGCATGAATAATTCAGCTATGCTTTTTTATCTTTTTTTTTCTATTCACATTCTCCATTAACAAAGAAAACCTGGTGAGCAGAGTGCTGCAAGAACAGTAAATTCATGAGTTCAAAAAAAAAAAATATATGTGCTGAAGTATTTCTAAGAGTGATTTATTATTCCTGAAGTACAATATAATTACAGCATTTGTTGATTCTAACTTTGTTATTATACTTTCTTTGACCTATTTGTTAAAAACTGCCTGCATATAATGTGTTTCTTGTACAAAGCAAATCTGTGGAACAGAAAATAGCACCACTGACATTATTATGATAGGGCAAAGAAAATAATGTAAAATGAATTCACTAAGAGTTTAGGGAATATGAAAATTATCGCTGCATCCATTTAACTCACCATTTAATCAATTTGCTTTATTCTTCTACCAGATTCCTGCCTCATTCCCTGCTCTTGATCTTTCTTCTCATGCCCTACACTCACTCTGTAGCTAGATATTTAATATATTTTTTCACATCTTGCTCATTTATTGTGTGACCTCAGTGCCTTATTTGCTGCACCGCTCTGACTCTCTGTGGCTGAAAAATTTACTAGTGCCCTCAGAGTTGTTTGTTGATGGTTGGTTGTTTTTTTTGTTTGTTGTTTTTCCTTTTTTAGGTCACAATATTTTAAGTTCACTTGCCAAACTATAGGGATATTAAATTTCCCAATTAAGCAGGTTTAAATTACTTGTGTTATGGATTAACCTATGAGCTTTCTCCCCAGAATCTTCCCGATAACTGGCAGAAGAGTTTTTCTTGGTATATGTAAAGCTTATGCAAAATATGATGCTAAAATGTGGCAAAGCCATAAGCTACTGATAATAGGTTCCCGTAACTGACAGTTTTAAGAAACTAGCACTGCTGGGTTGGGAGGTTCAATTAAACCAATAATCTCCAGTTAAGAAAAACTGTCCTTGGCATTTGTACCGTCCTATATTTTTTGTAGTATTGACTATTCCATCCATTTTTGAAATATATTTCAAAAAAATGACACCATTTGAAAACCAACTGATTTGATCAAACAGCCCAATCCCTATATTCCTATGAGTCACTCTGCAGGGAAAGTGATCTTTTTCCAATGTATTTTTATCTTTAGGAAACATTAACATTTAACTATATTTATGTGAACATGGAAATTAAACCTTTCTCATTATTTCATGTTGATTTTTAGAAAAGCTACAGCTGGGTTTTTCCTTTCATAACAATTATCAGCTGATTTTTGGCTAAAAATTTTTAAAAAATCCTCATTATTTATTTAGCTAATTTAATTGAGTTACACTGAACATGCTTTTGAAAAGATAACTGTGAAGCCAATATTACAGAAATGTTAGTTGGTGGAAATTAATGAATTCTAATTTTTGTGTTAATTAATGGGAGTAACTTAATTAGGGGAAAGGGAGATTCAGGTATAGATTAAAGAAAAAAAATTTGAAACCCTGATAAAATCAAATGAGATTAAAATCAAAATGAGCCATAGGGTGGCTAAACGTGTGGAAGCATGGCATCAGCTGTGTTTATAGCAACTATTTTCTTCTTTTAAAGAGAAAAAGAAGGAAAATTAGCAAGCCAACCTTGGTTATAATTTTGTAGGGGTTTATGGTAACTGTTGTCCTTAAAGTGTTCAAGGATTAGGGTCCATACAGAGCCATCGTTTATCCAGCTGGCAGGGAGGGCAGGTTTATTAACTTTGTGTTTCACAGAGGCTTTGCTGGGCACAGCACAAGTGCACTGGATTCTATTCACCCACGTGAACAACAAACAAAGGGCTTAAACTGTGGTTTATGATTATGCTGGGTAGGAATGCATCTGGTCTATTTTTAACAGCTTTGTGTCAGAGAAAGAAATGTCTTCTTTTCAAGGCTTTTCAAAATAGAGAGACCTTAAAAATGTACTTCACTTTATCAGCTCACAGTGCTCATGCAAACAGAAATGAGACAGGGAAGAACAGGAAGGTCAAACTTGCATAAACACACTCTTGCATATGTTGACTGCCAGGAGAAAGAGCAGCGTGCAGCTGAACTGAATGCATTATGCAGAGAAGACAGAAGATGCTACTCTGGCAAAGTCAAATTTCTCTTTTATGCAAGCTCCCATGGCGTACAGCATAGAACTACCATTTCCTTTTAGTAATGTAGGAAGCATAAACTAAAATGGATTTTTATGAATCTGGCATGATGTTTTTAATGACAAAGGCAAAAGGAGCTTTTGAATGTCTTTGTTTTAAAGTACGTCCTATATATTTTTCTGTTTCCGTCAGCAAAAAGCTAAATTTCCTGGCACCATCCTTCTAATAAAGCTCTATTTCTTTTCAGGAACCCCACTAGCTGCTGCAGAGAGGCATCCACCAGAAGCTGACCTCCTTATCCTGAATTTCATATGTAATGAATAGCTAAATCTGACACCAAATTATTTTAGGAATAAAATTCAAAGTCAAGCCATTTCCTTTGAAAAACCCATTTGAAACCTTTGGGGAACAGATACAGAAACATAATTTAAAATTCATTTCCCCACACAAGTGATTGGGATTAATTTCAATAAATCCAGTGTTTACTATGCACAGAACATCTCCTCCTCTCTCACCACAAGCCCTGGACACTTCGGACTACTCTTTCATTTGTGGCTTCCGATAAAAGTGCTCCCTCGTTCTGCTTGTGTGATTCAGATTTGTTTTTAGCTGCAAGAAAATGCCTCTTCAGTTACTGAGAGTAAGCCTGCCGTGGCTGTGAGAGCAGAGCCTGGCCTCGGCTGTGCCGCAGTGAAGCAGCAGAGCAGTCCCTCCTCACGCCGTGCCAGGGACCTGCGACCCCGGCTTTGCTGGTGGGCACCTCCGCTGGCAGTGCTCGAGGACTAGGGGAGAAGCTGTGCTCTCTGGCACTATCTCCACTGGAAAGCTCTGCTTGCATTTGTAATGGAAAACAGACATGATTTCAGAACCTGATCTCTTTGACAACAAAGGCTATAGAAGATTAGAAATACTTGGATTTGCAGTTCATTAAAAAATGTATTTCTCTTTGTAAAAGGAATTGGTTTTCTTAACTCATTTTCCTTGCTTCTCTCTTGAGTGTGTATTTCCATTTGTGCCTTTAGTGTACTCTGGTAGTTCTATGAACTGTGGATTTTTTTTTCCCCACCAATTAGTTCCTGTGGGACTATTTTATTAAAGTCTTTTTGGCATTTAAAATACTCAGATGATATCCTTCATCCGATTTAAGTGTAGGTAAAGTTGATAATACAAAATGTGAAAAAGCAGTGCAAGGTACAACTACTAACATAATTATTTTCATTATCAATACAATTATATTTTCAGTTGTTGCTTGCTTAACCTTTTTATTTTGTTCTCCATTTCTTTCATTAGCTCTAATCTACCACTGTGAGAGGCACTTCTCTGCTTCTTCAAGCAGTATGAAGGTAGAAGTGGACAGAACTATTAGCAGAGGGATAAAAGCCTTTTATCTCTCTCTGTCTGGCTGAACTCCAGTGAAGTCAACTCAGCCAGCAAAACTGTTCATTTTTCTAGGGGGATGAGCGATTGGGGCCTCCATTTATTTTCCAGTCCTGAATGGTTTTACTGAAAAATCATGACAATCTATAGGCTTGTAGGTAATATCAGGAGAAAGAGACATAAAATACCATTTCATCCCTGGAAGTGTCCCAGGAATTACTTTAAAGGCCCACTCTATTCTGTTTCACTGGCAGGCTACCAGCAGTGGCATTACATCAGTGCAACAGAGCAGCCCTTGCACCTGGGCATGATGGGCAGCAAAATAAGTCAATGCCGTAAAGAACTGCAAAGTGAAAATGGTGAAAAATAATGATTTTGAAAATAATAATAAAGACAGGAATTCAGAGTGAAGAAGTAGGTTTAATTTTAGTGGGAAAGAGAGGAAGCTCATGGGTGGTTCATATAAGTTAATTCTTGTGTGATACACTTCTCTGAGGGAACAAATTTGTTTTGACTTGAAATTGGGCTGTGTCTGATGACACTTCCCTTTTTGTCCATTCTAAGGGAGTGATCATGGAGAGATTGAGAGCTGGTAAAGTCTGAATTGAAGGAAAATGCTGGCTTTGAAGACCACAAGTGCACAACTTCCCACACCTACAGCTGGGACTAATCAGTGGATGAAGTTTTTTCCTCTGGGATTTCCATGTTGCTTTCCAGACAGCACTCACTTGAACTAATGCAAGCAGATACTTCCAAACCTAAATCTATATCCCTAAGGGTAGCAATTCAAAGTTGAACTTATTGATGTAAATTAAGGAAGACTTAATTCAAAAGGCTTGTATATATAAAATGATTCATCCCCATCTAATCCTGGGATTTCTTGATTTCTCAATTAAAGGAGCAGGTTAAGAAACTAGAATTCTGTTCTTACTAAGACCATGTAAGTACAATGTGTTTTGTGGCATCATTTTCATCCTGTGCATTTGGTTTGATCATCTAACAAATGAGTTCGTAAAAACAAATTAATTTTTATTAGGTTCTACAAAATCCTTTAAAGTTTCCATGTATTTATGTTTGTGTGTGCATGACTCTTTGTCTTGCTTTGGTAAAGTGTCTTCTAACCACGTGAGGCTGCAGTTTGTAAAATGCCTGGGGAGGTGGCTATGTCAGTTGAAATTAGGGTGAATTGTGCATGAAGCACGTATCTTCCTCATAGACGTGATCTCAGCATCAATGAATAAAAAAATATTTGTGCAGGCTCTCCCAATGTGAAGCAAGTGAATGAAAAATGAGAGCCACTCTTAATCTGTATGATACCTTAAAAAAGCACACAGGAACCAGTTTGGTCTTTCAGACACAATTAAGGGTTGCAGAGCTACCCTAAAAGAAAACCCAGTGTGCAGCTGCCATTCAAAAACTCAGCCCCCAGGCTACCTGAATGAAAGGCTGAGGTACAACACAGCATTAGAGAAACAATGGAGAAGACAGCAATCAGAAAGGTTTATTCTCAAAATGAGCAGCAAAACTCCATTAAGTATTAAAATGATGACCATACAGAAGAGCAGATTAATGTACAGTTCTGAAAAACGAGTCCTGATCCAGATTCAGTGCTTAGCATGTGTGCTGGATAAAACCTCAGAGCCTTATTTTTACATAGATTATTAAAGATTGCAGGAATTCCTCTAATGCCTAGGAAGCAACTGTGACTGAGTTCTCACACTTAAAACAGTTGGCAGAATCTAAAGTTGAATCTTGACAAGTCTAGAGTAAGAGCACCATTGGGAGGTTTTTTTAATCCCTTTTCTGTCACACAGGACAGTTCTGCATGGGCCCCTTTGCATGCTGCCAGTGTTGTACTCCTTGACTCTGCCCTTCTGAGCAAAAGAAGCATCATCCAAGATACTTTCTGAGCCCGGGAAACCCTTTACCTTGTCCCAGGTACTCTACAAAATGTATGGAATGGCCATGGATATAACACATCCAGAGTGAATTATGAAACACTGTTAAACAATGTTTTAGTTCTGTAACTTGGGAGGTGAAAGGTGTCTAATTAGTAAGAAAAAGAACAGAAGGAAGAATGAAGAGATAACAACTACAAGGCAAGGGAGGAAAAAGGTGTTTGGTGATGCCCATGATGAATACAAACATATGAAAGCAGCACAGGAATAGGCAACCTCTAATTGAGCTTTCTTTATGGTGCCACTATGCTATTGTAAACAGCTGAAGGGAAAGCTTTTTGAAAGAAACAAGCATGGATTACAAGAGAAGAGGAAACAATATTCACGAAGCATTTAATGATCATCAAGCTTCCTAATGCAATCCCTCATCCCAAATATTAAAAATGCTTTGAAGTCTGATGGCTGCTCTCGCTCTTCTTCCTCTCCAAAAATGCGGTCTTCTGAAGATAGCATGTTATCCAAAAGAAGCATACTTCAAAAATTTAAAATGTTGCCATAGAGAGTTTCTTTCAAGTTATGTCAATTAGTTTGTTTTTGTAATTCTGTTAAAAGAAGTCTATAGGTCCTAAGTCAGCTATTAGCAGATTTTGTTGTAGTATAACACATGTAGTCCTTCAAACATGGGAGAGCAAGGAAAACACAAGTTTAAGTGAGATGACACTGGATGTCAATCATCCTCTAGGAATACCAGGGAATTATAAGAAAGTAATCTCTGACTAATGTCCATACCAGTAAAACAGTCTCAACAATCTCACTGATTCATTCAGATGTCAGCCCAGTGGCCAGTCCCTATTAGGAAATCTGTAGCAGCTGAATGTCTTTTCTCTGAATATGGTGACCAAACTCAAGCTCAGTACACTGTAGTTTGAACACAAAGCTGCTGGAAGAAGATACTATTTCTACACAAAGTTTAAGAATTCTCAGCACAAATACCAATAAACTACCTATAAATTGCTTAGGAATAGATAAAAAGAACACTCTAGAAGCAGCAGCACTCTTTCTAGCTGAGAAACGTATGCCAAATGTGAGGTCTACTGTGGAAAAGGTTGTCAACCCAGGCATTCAAATGAAATTCCCTTGGTGCTTTCCTAAACTATGGTTCAACAAACCAGCAGAATAGCAAAGGATTTGGTTAGAACCACTCAATGTCTAGAAGTTCCTAAAGACTGGTGCTTCTGGAAAGCATCCAAGTGCTGGGACTTGAGACTGGGACCTCTACTGATCTGTAGAGTGCTGTCTCATCCATCACCTGCTCCCTGCATGTGTGTTCTGTAGGGTGAAGAACAGGTGCCAAATTCAAGTATAGGTGACTACCTCCTTATCCATCCTATCGTTGCAAGAGGAAAGGAGGAGACTGGAGGGCCACTCTTTACTCTGAGGGGAAAGGTCTGGCTGACTGTGCTGCTGGGCAGGCTGGACCATCCCCAAAACTTCTGGAGAAAGTGCTGTCACAAAGATGGGCCTGATGGTTTGTATTCAGAGAGATAGACTACGGATAAATAATGGCATCAGAATCCAGCAGATGCATATAATTAAAGTGACCTAATTTAGAAGATAAAGGTGTGGAAAGGAAGTGTAGAAGTGGGTACTACCTTTTTTTCATAAACAATGCCCTCTTTGAGAAAGTCTTTGTTCCCTTAATCTGTCCTATTAATGTTTAGTTTCCTGCTGTAGTTGCATTATCTACAGAAATATAGAAGTGAGGTTCTACTTCTTCTATATAGTTCTGCTATAATTCTGTACTACCTGCAGAATTATAGCAGAACTATATAGAAGAAGTAGTAGAACCTCAAAATCACATGGTTTATTTGCACTGTGTTTACACCATACTAATCTCAGGCCTCCATGTTTCTTCTATGGTACCCATCAGGAAGACTTTATTTATTTTGATATTCTGTTTGGTTTTGGAATAGTATTTCTACCATCTCTGCAGCACTGTAGTTTGGCTTTAGTTTCAGGTAGGATTTTGGCAAGGTACACACAGTAATCTGCACTTGATGTATTATTACGGTTTTCACACAAGAGGAAAATCTGAATTCTGTGGAGAACGTGTGTTAGTAAGCTGACAGAAAAACCAAAGAGCATGAAATTCAGATCTGTTTGGTTGGTGTTTTGCTAATCCACTTAGCATAAAGCCAAGCACAGATATGGAGCCAAATGGGAATTGTCTCTGCATCAGATCATGAGCAGGTATTAAGATTTGTTTTCTACCCTTTTCTACAGACTGAGTCATGACATTACACCAGGCTCACCTGGGAGCTTTATTTAGGAAAGCCACTGCTTCTATAGGGATGTTATTAGCCCCAGGACTCTATTATTACTGCTTCATTTGTGTGAAAATACAGCACGTTTGGGCACAAGGCAGTGCCTCCCCCACTGTGTGATGGTGCTTGGACTTGTCTACAAGAAACATTTATGGCATTTTTAACAGAAAGCTCTGGAGGCAGGACCCTGCAGGTGAGGAAGCCCCTCTCGACTCTGTGCTCCTAAGCCGGCACAGTCTGCGTGCCACGGAATCTGCCCAGCAAACGGAACGGGCAGCAAAAGCCTCTATGAGCACTGGCAGAGTTTTTGAGCACAACACAGACACAAGGCAGATCTGCACTGTCACACACGGGTGGCTGAGTGCTTGCAGCGCAGCCAAACTTGAGAGCCTGTGCAATTTTATGTATGGCAACTTAAGTACCAACAAGGTTAGATAAAAGGGGTTGTGACTGAGTGACGCCTTAATATTGGGAAAAGGCCATAAAAGGGGAGTCCCCTTGCACATGGCCCTAAGTCTTGTTCCTTTAGTACCTAAAAATACCACATGCTTTCTTGGTAAGGGACTTCTGCTTCAGGGGAGATGGTGACAGAAGATCAAAAATATAAGTGCCAAGGGAGCACCACCAGGCCGGTGCCTTCAGTTCTGAGCACAGCTGGTGAAGCCGGAGCAGTCCTGCCGGCAGCATGCTTGGAGGTGTAGAAAAATTGAGTTCTGTACTTTGTTATTTTTTATTTTATGGGAACATTTAATGGGTGAATGCTATCAGCTTCTGTGGTCAGATGGCTATTCATAACTACTTAAGCTGTTTTGAAGCTCCACTTAATCTCTGGGTGATGCTTGGCAGTGAGACCCTCTTTGCCTTTTGGAGTGGGTCTGGTTCCTCTCTTTTACATGGAGTAGTTTTGTTACCCTTCAGCAGTCAGCTTCCTGTACATGCTTTGAAACCAGCCCGTTTGTCAAAAGTGTTGGAGGTGCTGCCCAGGAATAGTACTGTGCATTACGGGTACAATTAAAACCAATTTGCTGCTGTGGGTTTTGTTCGTTTGCTTTTTTCCGTCTGGGATGTCTTGGCTGGGGATCTTGAGATTCCTCGGGGGGTGCTGGTGGCGGTTCCGGCCGCGACGCTCCTGGGGGCGGCCACCGAGGCTCCCCCGCTCCCGGCCTTGGGCTCGGTGGGTTTGGGGGGCTCTGCCTGTGCTGGTGCATCAGGAAATGTCTGACCCTCTGACCCCGCTGAGCCTCCCGTGGGCGAGGACAGCGATTTGAGCACCCGGGTGGTCTCGTGTAATTTTTCCTTGCTTCGGTTCTCTCTGCAGCACCAATAGCAGTTTTGGGTACTAGGATAACAAGGCTAACAAGTCCTCCACACTACGTAATTTCATTGCAAGTGTTGCCTGGCCTGAATTCCAAATAGGAGCTTTTTTTGTTTTGTCAGGTGGTGGAGGGGATTTTTCTTTGTGTTTCTTGGTTTGTTTTGTGAACTTTTATCTTAATGTGTGGCTACTTCAGTCTCCAAATTTTGAATATGAAAGTAACATCTGGTTTGTGTTCAATACTGTTATGAGCAGCAAATGCAAATAGAGTTTTGTATTTTAACAAAGCACTCTTGGATTGTCATTCTAATGAAAGTTTCCTATGTCCCAATTATCCTAATGTCAGGCAGGGATTTGCTAGCTCTTGATTCAGCTGAAAAAGAAACAAACTTGCTAAACATTTCAGTGCAAAGCTATCCTTCAGGATGACTGTCCATTTTAATAGCATTAACTAATCTGCAACTTGCAGTTTCTTCTGCTTATCGCATTTTGAAGTCTTTAGGCAATACATAAAATCCCTTTTTGGGTCTTCTACAGTCTGTTGTGCAGATTGTATCTGGCATGGATTATTACTAAGTTGACACCTAGCTCTTCACACATACTTGAGACTGCTCCAAGCTAAAGTGGAGAGGAAAGGACATGATGACCTAGAAGTGTTAGGAGTATCTCTAGTGTTTTATTGGGGTGTGCATTTGACTTGGGAGAGGGCTCTTTTGAGCCCACCACAATAGCAAATAATTGTACCAGCATTTCTTGTTGGATTTGCTTCTGGGATTTAATTTGTATTCCTCTTGTGGTTTGAGTTGTTGTTGCAAGTTGTTGAGTTACAAGAAACTACTGTTGAGTTTCTTGGAAGTTTCTGCTTTCTGTTGTTTGCCTGATGACTCAAATAATAAAGTCTTTTTCCAGCTGTTATGTATTAGTGTGACAAACCTGATTCAGTGTAAGGAAGAAAATTATGAATAAAGTGTTATGGAAATTTATTTTTACACTGGATAACTATTTTGTTTTATCATAGTGTCTATAACTGTTGTGCAGATTATCTGACAGGGAAAAAAACCAAACCTACACCCAAAAACTTCCTTGTAAAATTTCCATCTGTGTGTAAGCGAAATGGTTCCTTTGTCTATTCTAAAGAAAAAGGATTTGGTTGTTCTTCACATAACCAATTTCCCCCTACCTCCTCTCTCTTCAACCATTTGCATTTTGAATGCTCTGGAGAAAGATGGCAAAATAAGAGGTGAGAAAGGTGATGGTATTGCCACAAGTCAGACTTACTGAACAATTGGTTTTCTGGTATCTTGTGGCACTGCAGTATTGCTTAGCAAGATTCAGAGAAGGAAATGTGATGACAGCAAGTGTTGGAGAACTCAGGGATGATGCTATAGATGTGGGTCCATCAGCTTAATATTTCTCTTTAATGGTCACCTACCTGGCATTGTCTTGTTTCTCATTTTATGGGGTGGGCATCTTCGCATTTCTATAGTCACATTTTCTATAGTCTATATTTATAGATTAAGATTTGTGCTAAAAACATGTCTTTTCAAATGAATTGTGGTTTTTCTGTAGCATCTCTTCATTGCATTTCATTAACGTGGTCATTAGTACTGTGCTTGCCCCAGTCATGCAGCAGTTGGCCATAGATCATAAGACTGAAGTGCTGTTAGAGCACGGTTTATTTCAGTCAAGAGAGTCCACAAGTGCAAAGGTCGTAGTGCAAAAGGCCTCCCAAAGGCTTGAGCATTGTTGTCGTCCTCTCCTGCAAGAGATGAGCTATTTCAGCCAGATTCCAAGCAAGGAATACAAGGGCTCTAGCCATAACCCTATGCCTAAGATCCACGAGTCTTTGAAGGGAGTTGTTACCTATCTTCAGCACAATTCCCATCCTGTAGTCACCTTGCTCCACACAGCTGGGTTAGAAGTGTCTAACATACGGACAAGAGCAGTTAAAAGCCTGTCCAGCAGTGTTTGTAACTGCATGAAGAACAGGGCTTATATCATGCTTTGATATTTTAGCTGGCACTGTTGCTTTTTAATAATGTGCCAGGTAAAGTAGTAAAAGGTAAATTGATCTGAAAGGTAGAGCTTGTGGCTTCTTTCTTCTCTAAAAGCCAGCCAAACACCACAGCTTATTTGTTTCAAGAGGAATTATGTAGAGAAATGCCTGGCATTGCTAACAGGAAGAAATCTATGTTGTTTCCTCCTTCCTTTTCTTTATATTTTCCCTAGTGAGTAGGACTAGCAGAAATATTTTTATTAATATTTTAAGGATATGGGAATACTACAGAGTAAAATAGTTATGGTCACAGCTGGTAATGAAGATTGCTGGAGTTAGTCATTATGGAAGCCTGAGTATGTGACAGAACATTGAAGCTCAGAGTCACTGGACTCCTTTGTGGTGACTTGAGATGCACAAATAGTAGAGCTCAACTTTAAAGCGTGTTCTATAATATTGGGATCAGAGAGGAGAATAAAAAGCAGCAAACAAAACCAAATTGTAAACCCTTGTCTTGGTTTGCCTGACTGTGGGATCCATCGGTAAACGAAGCAGGTGGGAAAGTGGCAATCCTGAACCAAGAAACTACAGCAAGTCAATTACTTCTGCATGGTACAGACATGACAAATAGAGCTAATCCCAGCTGCTTGCCTCCTGTACAGAGGCAAAAGATGAGCTCAAACTGGGCCATCAATTCTAGTGTGGAAATACTGAAGCATCTGTCAAATATTTGATACTTGCGAAACCAAAATTTGTTCAGTCTGGCACTGCTGGAGGAGCATCTGGTAAAAAAGAGTAGAACCTGGAACAACATCTAACAAAGTCTTGTTCCTGGAAGGGTATTGCTATGGTGACTAAGTTATCTTAGCCTCACTCTTCCTTTTAAACTAGCCAAAAATCATCAGTGTGTCCCACAGGTAATACAGATTCACAGAACAAGTTTATTATTTCTAGTAGTGAAGATATTTTGGTGTTCTTTTTCAGATACCTTAAAAATCCTTATATGCTTAGAAATTAGGTCTCTAATACTAGAATGACTAAGGAGTGAAAACGAAAACTAAATTTAGTATGGTGGTTTCCATGGAATTTGTCACTTTGGGAATGAATATTGTAATGAATACTTGGGAAATCATGGTGGTGGTTTGTTTCTGCTGTGTAAAAGGCTGAAACATAGCCTGAGGTTTGCATCATGATTTGAAAGTATAATATACTGAGCTACATTATATGTTAATTTTCTGGTTTATTTTTGTTGCAAATTATACCTCTTTTAGCACAGTTATGTTATAAATCTTACCTTGAAAGCTGTGTTGTATTGGCAGAAGATGAAAGCATGAGTATACTGTCATATTCATGGTCTAATCTTACTTCTAAATGATGTTTCATGGGAGTATCATTTAGCTACAGCTCTCCTGTCTTTTAAATGGAGATAGAATTTGCTTGTCACATAAAGTTGTTCTGAGAATTAATTGCTTAATGTGGTATATATGCACTGCTTTGAAAATTAGGGCATATAGGTGATGAACATCATTACTAGGTAATTATTATTAATATACTGAGTTCTAATTAAAGCAACTATTGGTAGATGGAGAAGGTAGTGTCTGATTGCCCATTTTGATGTCAATAGTGCTACAGTCATAAACCTGATATAATGGGGTGAAGAAGCAGATGTGGGAATTGCTGCTA
>WAAG01010518.1:312-15590 GCA_013390105.1 Tichodroma muraria | reverse complement strand
GGGGACAGGCGGGGTGGCAGGGAGGCACCTCTGCTGACAGCTGGGGAACTCCCTCTCCCAGCTGGCTGAACCTGCAGCCAAAAACAATGCTCAGTCAGGAGGGCACAGAGGTGTTTGGGTACAGTGCAGGAACCTCCCTTCCCAGGAGGGCTCTGAACACAGCCAGGATCTTCACCCAGTCGTTGGGAAATTGCACAGGGAGCCCTTCCTCACACTGGGCCTCCCTCTTAACACACATGCTGTATGCATTATATACATATTAGGTCATCAAATCTTTCTCATTCAGCCTTGGATTATTCCCTTCATTGTTTTCCAATGTCTAGTCTTGGGCAATGTATTAGTTTTTAACATGTAATTCAGAAACATGACAAAAATCTGTTTACAGAACTAATTGTTTGAGGTACAAACAGCCCGTGCTACTGCACTCCTGCCAGTTCTTGCAGCCTTTATCATGAGTCATTGTGATCCATGCTCTGTCTGAACTCCCAGTAACTGCAGAGGGGATTGCATAAGGACCTCAGCCTCTGCGTTGTCAAAAATAATTTTCTTCCCTCTNGGATTCAGCTGCTCTGTCTGCCCTTACTGCCAGCCAGCACCACCTCTGGAAACCCCAAATGGACAGTGAACACTGGGCTGTGCCTCTCTGCAATCTAGAGAAGGAGAGAAAAATCAGAGCATGGAGGTCACCAGGGAGAGTGACAAGTCCTGCTGGGAGGGTGAAGAGTGGCCTTCTGGCAGCATCTGACAGTGGAAAGACACAGCATTTTAGTAAAATTACCCTGATCTCACAGTGTCCCGTAAGCAGGAAAAAAGCATTTGACATCTGTTTCGTGTGAGTCCTTTCAGATCCCAAGGATGTTGCACTGCTCCATGCTGTGCTCTGAGATGGTATCAGCCTTGAGGATGCTTTGGGATTGTTCCAAGGGGCAGGCAGGGTCACACCTGCACTGGACACAGCACCCCCATTTAAACCTGTTCTCTCTCCCCAACTCAGGAGGGACCTGGGCTGACTGGAAAGGACATGACCTCAGCTTGCTCCAGTCCTCTGCACCACCCAGGAACACCCCAAACCCACGTGTGTCACAAACAACAGCATCTGTGGTGAGAGCAGGAGACCGGCAGTCTGGATATGCACATCCACGTCCCTGCCTGGACAAGGACTTGCCTGTGTGGCTTTGAGGAGACAGGGCTGTGCCCCCAGTCAGCCCCAGGGCGTGTATCAGGCTGGTGTGAATGAGCCCTTGTGCCTGGAGCCCCACTCTGGGGCTGGCTCAGCTCCTACCCTTCCCCATCAGCATTTCTGGGAGGTCCATGCAGAGAAGAGGTAAAGCAGGACACACTGCAGCAATGGCATTGTCACACAACGTAAGAATTACCAAAAGCAAGGGGCAGAGAGATGTCACTCTGACACTAGAAATGTGTTTATGATTCCCAAAGAGATTGGAGAAGGAAGAAATGAGACCACCTCTGCCAGCCCTCAGCTTGCCCAGCAGGAAAACAGATCACTCATTACCTGCTGGGTGAAGCAAACGAAAGAGGCAAAGTTGGGCAAAGATAACAGCTTCTTAGATGGCCTACAAAAGCATTATCACCTCAGAGACTTAGGTTAAAAATTAAAATGAAAATTAATGTTTATCTAGGAGTAAAATGATCCCTCAAAAAAAAATCAAAACTTCCCCTCTCAGGGCAGGGTCATGCCACAAGTCACAAGAGAAATCACAGAAAGGGAAACCCAGAAGACAGAGAAGTCTGGGACTGAACCACCTCCAGGGTTACAGCTGGGAAAGAAAGTTATTCCTTAGGCTGTGTAGAATTATTTGGAGGTTGAGCCCATCCAAATCACACGCTCTTGGACAAGGAGGACCAGAGAGCAGAAACTGAGGTCTCCCTCCCTGCACCTTCCCCTGGAGCCAGCCAAGAGCAGGTGGGGCTGGGGGCACGGACAGGTCCCAAGACTGGCAGCTCTTGCAAAGGGAACCCGAAATCAGGGGCAGGCAAAACCTCGCACCTGCGCAGCCCCGTGGCTGCGCTCCAAACAGGAGCCAGCCTGGCCGGGGACAAGGCCGGCCCCAGCTGGCGTTTGCCACCTTGTGTCCTGGAATGTGCCATTCCTCTCTCCACAACTGGGCTTCCCCTCCCCACTGCTGTCTCTGCACAGGCCTCTGAGCAAGCACAGGGGTGCTGGGGGCTGTGCCCTGGGATGCTGGTGGGATCCAGGGGGGCTCCTGGACAGGTCAGCCGGGAAGGAGCCGCAGCCTCCGGCGTGGGTGGCCTCAGCAGCACTCTCTGCTCATGGCCACAGCTTGCAGGCGGCCACAGGAAAAAACTGAGCCCTCCTTCATTTATTTTTCTTGCAAGCTGTGTTTTAGATGTTCCCCTGAAGGGCCCTTTGAAGCAGCACAAGCTGCCCCAGACCCTTCTCCTCAGCTGATTAACACATGCCGACAGCCAGGACCGCCTGGCGCAGCTGAGAAGGGACAGCCCTGACCAAGCTCTGGCCCAAATCCACCCCCCCAAACCTACCCTCAAACTCCTCTGAGCCTTCGACAGCCAACATGCTGCTGATCCTGAACCCAGCAGGCTCCTTTAAGCCATTAATCCATGTGCAAGCTTTGCCTTCCAGGCTGGAGCTGCCTGTTGTGAACTCAGGTCTCGGAACAGAGCTCAGGGAAACCAGCTCTTACTGGGTTTGAGAGGTTTTGGGTTTTCTGTTCAGAGCTGCAGGTCAGGAATTTGCCAGAGGAAGGTTAAAGTGTTTAAATGGTGTTAAGTGTGATACCAGCTTCTACAGCCCTGTGTAGATTGTCTTTAAAAAGCCCCATTCTCTTTCTCACTGCATGGAGTCTGTGACACATTTCAGCAGCAGCACTGCACCCTTCACGTGAATGTGAAGTGCACTCCAGCTAAAGAAGTGCCACTATCCCTGGCTTAGAGAAGAAAAATCCAGATGGAAAAGAGAAAAGATTGGTTCAAAGGCCACATGAGACAGTGATAGAAACATGATCAGAACTAGTCATCACTAATAGGTGCACCAGAAGGGGAGACACAGTAAACGTGCCCCCAGCAGATATAATAAATAAAGTAACAAAATCTATCAAAATTCAGGTATTTTATCACCCATGAAGCACTTGAAATGTGACTTGCAGTTGCAAAATCCAGCCTGTGGTTTTATACCTGTGATCTCAGCAGTAGCAATACTGAGAAATGAGCTCATCTCCATCTATGAGATGCTTTAAACAAACCCTGACTGCCCTGGAAGTGTTTCAGGGATTTCCAAATTGTGAGGTTCAGAAATGCTAATGGATCATGCACAGCATCACCAGCCAAAGGGGCACAGTGCTCCTTTGGAGGTTACAGATTAATATTTAATCCAACCACTAATTTTAAGTTAAAATGTATCAGTCTTATCTGCCCAGGTTAACAGCACGGACAGGCATCAGGCCACAGTGGGTGAACGAGGCACTTGCCCATTTCAAAGCAGGAACACAGCACCAGGCAGCTGCATTTCCCTCTTGAGTGATTCTTCAGGAACCAGACACAAAATCCTTAGAGGTTTGCTCCATAAACCATTAGCCAGTAAAACTCTAATTAGGTCAGAGGCACACAGCCTGAACCAGTAGAAAATTCAGCATCGGTGACTGGTGGTATTAACCTCACAAAATGTGGATGCATTTCAGAAGCTGCTGGGCTGAATATTGAAAACTGCATCACGTTCAGTCTTCAGCAGTGAGACTTTGCTCTCCTAAGCCAGCAGAAACGGCAAAATGCAACAGTTTTGCTAATGAAAACTGCTTTTTTTTTTTCTAGGATTTCAACAATGAACATGAAGATGACACAAAAGATCTTCTCTAAAGAGGCTTTCCTCAGACACTAAAATATTCAAGGTTGAGCCCACCTGTACCCCAGGCCTGTGAGCCTTGAGGAGACACTCCCACTCCCCACCATGTCCCCAGTCTCTGGGCAGATGAGCAACCACTTGGTCCCACAACTCCTCAGATCAAGGCGCTTTCTAACTCCAGAGAGAGGGGATGTCCTCAGCTTGCCATCTGTATTTGTTTCATCTCATCTCACTTATTTGGGGCTTCTATGAAGTGGAAAGGGATACAGAGGGTTCTGGACTCTGGGATGAGATGCCTTAGGGAAGATGCATCAACTTCAGCAAGGCCAACTCTCATCCCTTTGACTTCAGCTGAGTTTTCCCATTGTTTATTTTAAGCTTGCCAGTGACAACAGCAGGAATTTGGGACATGCTGCAGCAGGGTCAGTCCCTAACAGGCTCCAACAGCACTCACCTTCCCTTTCAGGTGTCCCAGCGACAATGTGCCCATGTTCCCTCTGGATTTACAGTTTCTCTGGACACAGCAGTGAGCCACACGCTGCTGTCACTGGCTCCACAGGGATCTGAACGAGTGCGGCACATCTCGAACCCTGCTCACACGAAGACATGCACATGAGGGAGGACAGGCAGAATTTAGCCCTAATTAGCATGTTCTGTCCCTGTAATAAGCTCTGGGAAGTATCTTTAAAAGGAGACTGCTTCCTAATTGCTTCTTAAAAAAGCCTTTAACGTGGACTCTTTGGCATGACTCAGGGGTGCATTTCTAAATCCAGTTTCTCCCACGAAGTTTACTCTGGCTGTTTGTTTGGGTTGCATCCATATGCTATTTTTATTTTTTTTTAATTTTTTTTTAATTTTTTTTTATCATTAAGCCTGCTTACAGCATGGAGGAACAATATGGGAACAGAAATAAAGCTGGGCCAAGCCCAGTAATGGCACTGCCAGCATCTCTGGCGTGAAGAGCAGGAGGCCCGGCAGCTGTGCCATTCCTCAGTGAGACCCCATTCACTTTTCCCTTCTGGTTGTGCATTTCAAACCTCAGTTGTGTTTGATTTACCCATCATCTGCAGACTTAATAGCAAACAGTTAAAATGCCTGCATGTCCTTCAGCTGCCAGCTTTGGATCTGTGGTGCATTACAAGAGAGAATATTTTCTAGAATACAAAGGCTGAGGGACTGGCTGTCACAACAGTATCACTTTTGGCTTCCTTAAATACAGTAATCAAAGTATTTTGAACAGTAGCCTACAGCTACTGAATACTTTTCTGTCTCAAAATAGACACAAGTCTCCTCCCACCTTCTGCCAAGAGCTCTTTGGTCACTCTGAGGTTTTGGTGGTCAAGTCCAGTTCCCTTTGCAGTATCCAGTGAACTCAGGCCAGCTCTGGTTCCTGGTTCTTTGATTCAAATGCTACCAGGTTATTCTGTGAAACAGAGCCAAAAGGACACAAAATGTTTGCAGGGAAGGTTTGAAAAAGGAAAGATTGTCTATGTTTGCATTTACATTTTTAATATAGTGTTGTCTAGAGGCCAGATTTGGGGAATGGAAACCAGGAGCCTGGTTTCTATTTTCAGCACAGCCACTGATTGCTCTGTGTTCCTGGCAAATCTTTTAATCTCTTTTCCTCTGTTTTACCCATCTGTAATAAAGGGATGATCAGACCTCCCCAGCTCTGCCTTGTGTGGCTGCATCTTCTGATGAAACATGGCAAGGACAAAGCATTAATAATCATTCCATATGGAGGAGCCAAGAGGTCACAGGTATTTAAGTACAGTTTAGCTATTCAGTGCCCCTTTATGCATGCAGCAAGCCTTGATGTTAATAGAAGTTATATATTAAAATGGAATGGAAAAGTAGGCCCTTCAGGGCACAAAAATAACCATATCCAGAGCACTACTAAATAAATACAATATAAAGATGAAAATCAGTTCAAATACTGAACAAATTGAAAGGCGAGGAGACATTTAAGAGGAAAAACAAAGTCATGCAGCCCTACTCCCAGCTGACATCTAACTGCCCTCAGCACAAAAACAGGAGGGTCAGGCACCAAGAGGGGACCCTAAAAGTGCCATAAGTGGTTCAATGTTCCCAGTCCTCCACTTCTTTACCTCTCTGGCACCTTCCCAAGGAGATATCAAGGACGTCAGTAAAGGACTGAGCTCCTTAAATGCTCATGTTTAATTGACCCTGTAAATTATCCCATCAGTCCATGCCTGCATCCTCCACATCTGTCCACCTGTCCTTTCCTCCCACAGAACTACCCTGGGGCTCCTTGCACACTGTCATCCTGCACTGCCAGGCACCAAACCCACTCTCTGTGCTGTTCATCCCTGCAAAGCAGTCTCAGCTGGCATATGGCTACCCAGGATCTGCCACATCTTCTCAGCTGCCTGCTTGCTTAATGCCAGCTGCTGCACCTCTGGCCAGATGTTTCACACTCACTGTCCCCATCACTTGTGTGAACATGAGGGACCTCTGACACCATTCTTAGACCAGGGATGAGCCATTCCTATCAGGAGCAACCTCTGCTCATTTCATTCACGTGAGCAGCTGCACTGGCAGATTTTGGGGAGGATTGGAGGGATCCTGGTGACAAGCAAAGATCTCTCCAGCGGACCACTGCAGCCAGAGCAGGGTGTGTCTTTCAAACCTCCAGCATCCTCTTGTCTACTCCTCCAGTCCAGTTAATGAAATAATTTCAAACAAATCAGTGTTGCACAAAGCTGTTCAGCAGGAAAGCTGCTTATTCCTTGCACAGCCTCTTGGCTCATCTCGAAATAACGCGCATATGCTTTTGGGGCAGAGACCAGCGTTCATTTTGAGAGATGCCTTAGGATCAGGACAATCACTGCCAGCTCATCACATTTACTGTTCAGGATTATTGGACCACGAGCGACCTTTTGGGTTCTTAAGACTTGGATTAGGAAGGGCTTTATATACTAAGCCTAATGACTTGAATTACAGCCTTAGCATCCTGACAATCAGAAAGGGACTACAAGCACTTTACTTTCTTCTATCCACAAAACAGCTTGGGCCAGATTTTGAACCTATTTCAAGGTTATGTCAAGCTGGTGCCCTTCAGAATGATCCAGCTGAGTTGCAAGAAAGGCAGGATGACCTAGGTAATGGTCATGTCTGAGAGAAATGGCAGGATTTTCTAGATAAGCCAGCTGAGACATGTCTGCTTTTCTCTGAGACAATTATTTTATCATTTCCACATATTAAAAAATCACTCTGAAATGCTACAGCACATTTTAATCCATGGGGCTGTGATAGCAGTGTGTGGTATTTTGTCATTTTCAAATCTCAGTGGCAAAAAGTTTTATGGGATCAATAATTACCTCCCTGTAACTGGCTGAACTGGAAATACCTTTCAGTCCTCAAAAAAAACCAAAACCAACAAAACCAAAACCAAAACCAAAACCAAAAAACCAAAAAAGTATCAGCAACTTCTGTGGCATGTGTGCTGTTGTTGCCAGTTTCAGTCAGCACAGAGTTCCACATTACAGTGAAATTGGTTTCCTGTCTAAAACATGAAGTTTCTGTTCCCCATTACCTGCACTCAGCTGCCCTTCTCCAGGACCAGTGACGGAGCCCACCCAGCACCCTCTGGAGTTTTCCTCTGGACAATCCAAACCACCAGTGCCTTCAGCTGTAGAGCAGGTCAAAAGTTTAATTTGACCATTAAAGCAACTTTCTGAGGGAGATAGGACCCACAGCAATGATGCAAATAAAGGCTGATTGATCTGTTCTGCCAGCTGCAATCCCGTTCCATTAGCAAGGAGGGGGAGCTGTCACAAGTAGAGCAGGAAAGTGAGGACGTGCTGTCTGCAGGACAGCATTGGTCACATTCCCCTCATTCTCTTGGAGCACCTGTGTGGGGAGCAGCACAAACACAGGCTCACCTGCCACCCTCTCAGCTTTTGCTGGGACCCTTCAAAACAAAAGCCGAACAAAAACGAGCTGAGACACTCTGTCTGCTCTGTGTTAGTGGGTGATTCAACAAGTAATTGTTTTCTCATTAAACAATGTCAAAGAGGTACTCCTGAGCTCTCTGCGGTCACTTTTCCCCCCTCCCTTTGTCCAAAGACAGCTGCAATAATAAAAAAAGGATTTAGAAAACAACGGGGGAACCCCTGGTTTTTTTAGCGAGCCAATGAATATTTTCTGTGACTGAACCAATCTCTGGAAATAATTGTCAAGTCCGCTGTAGTTTTCCTTCCACATTCTGTGCTCTGTAGTTGGCAGACCTGGCTGCTCAAAAGAAGAGTAACACAATAAAGTGCAGAGAGCTGTTTCATGCCATATTGCTGCACAGGTGGTAATTTTTGAATGAGTTTTATCAGACCTAGAATTCAGACAGCAATACCTGTCCTATTTTTAACTTATGCATTTCCTAACTTTGATGAGCTGTCTTCCTCCTCATCTTCTTTGCTAATTCAGTCAGCTGAACTTTTCCATCTATCAGTTAAATTAAGTTGTAATCTGCTCAGGAGCTTGCACAGGAAGGCAAGAAAGATGCTGGTGCAATATTCATAATGCAACCATCTGTCCACTGCAGAATGTCCATTTCTGAGATTAAATACTATGTTAAAAGCACTGGAAATTCAAATTATATAAAGTATTTTCTTCTTTTTGATCATAAAAATATCTGACAGTGGTATGGGTTCTGACTGAGGTGTGTGACCTCTGCAAGGAATTAATAATTTCTAAGAGCAGCATCTCCCTGCTGTTCCTTCACAAGTTCACCCTTTCCACTGCTGAGGGGCTCATAAGCAACCGTGTAATGTGGCCAGTGAGTGTTTGCTTCCACGAAGGGACAGCCTAGAGAGTGACCCTCCATGATCCACCTGGAACCTGCATCCGGGAGCCAGAGGAGGAACACGCACGGGCTGCATGCTGGGAAGCACCAACACACGTGTCCCTCCCCAGACAGGAGGCAGAGCCTCGCAGGCCTTATCAGGGCACTGACAACCTTCTGTTTGAAGGTTCCTTTTCAGTCATCTCAGACACTCTTACAAGTGCTTAAATCATTTCTACCACCTCACTCAATTTTTACAAGACACGCGGTCTGGGATGAGGTTCAGACTGGCCTCATCTCTTCCAAACAAAAGCACGTCCAGATGCAAGGTCTGCATTTGTTTGGTGGAACATGTCCCCAGGGAACAGCTGGTGGGATGGAAATCCAGCGCCACCTTGAAGGAATGTGGGGGAAAAATAAAGGATAGTTCCATTCTTATAACTACAATATCAAGATCTTTCAATCTTCAATGCTTCCTGCTATCCTAGCTGAAGTGCCAAGCACCTGAAAGCACTTTTTCACACAAAGATAGAAAGTGGAAGCACAGTTGGGTGCACAGAGGTGGTGTGGGTACAACTGGGGACCTAAAAGGGAAGTGTGAGGACCATCTGCTGACAAATGCTCCTGCTTACAGAAGGCACCGAAAGCTGCCAAAAATCTTTGGTAAAGGTTACAAGTAACAGCTGTACTGACCTGAAGGGATCACAGCCAAAGAGAGGATGGTACAGGCAGAGCTGAGGAGTCAAACTGGAAACCAGCGTTGCCTTTGACAATCTTGCAAGCTGCCACTGAAACAGGAGAATGTGGCTTGGACACAGGCTGCAGGCTCATCACAGACAGCATCTCATGGGATGCAGAGGAAAACCTGAGCGTTACCACCACTTCAGGTTAGTTCCTTAATTGAAACCAAAGCAGGCACTTCCTCCATGGGGCTGGGAGTGACCTGCAGGCAGGTGAGGTGGGTGAGAACGGCTGCACTGCTGGGATGAGTTTGAAGAACGTCCACAGTAACTTCCACAGCTGCTCCATTACCCATACTGCAAGAAGCCCAGAAGGTGGTCCATGGACTACAGCCCTCCAGAGGGTTCTAAGGCTGCTCTGAACACATAAATCCTCTGGATTTATGTTGTAGTGACACCACCATCAAAAAACAGGACCCAGAGTCCTTCCTGGCACTGAGATGTCACCAGTGCAGTGAACTGGGCTGAGGGTACTGCTGAGCACGCTCAGACACTGGAAATTCACCTAGATTTTGCCTGTTTAATGCCAGAAGCTTGTACACAGGGTCCTGCTTGCAATCAGCCCTGGTATTTTCAGCTGGCTTGGCCCTAAGCACTAAGCACAAGACTTCAGAGAAGCTCCATACTTATTCTTTCCGGCACATCATAGTGCCCCATTAAACAAGGACAAAAGATTTCCTTATGTAATCAGGATGCTATTTGTTATTTTTAACCTTATGGCAGCCAGGATTTGTGCCAGGTGGCATTCTGCCTTAACCAGAAAACTTCAGGAGGATGCATTCCTCTCTGTCATCCCTGCCTTCTGGCACAGCTGATGCCCATACATGGTTTCCTGGCTGCTTGTCCTTGTGCCTATCTGAGAGCATTTATTTGTGACAGCTCACGGAAATACCAGTCCTGTTTAACAAGGTAAATCAGGATGCTGATCAGTCATTTCCAGGATCCTGCAAGAGTTTCTGCTTCTAATAAAGGGTCCTGTCTATGTGAAATCCATAAAGTCTGTTTACACGTATCTATGCTACCGGAGAAACACCGTCACTGTAGCTGAAGTTTCCAATTTCTCAAGATAGCTCTAAAACTGTTTAGTCCCACTAAGCCCACGGAAAGCAGACAAATAAAATGGTGGCAACTTCCAGCAGCTCAAGTGAGAACAGGCAGCAAGGAGGGCACTAAGCCATGGGCTGAGCATCCCGAGCAGCTGGGACCCCACAGCCCCCAGCACCCCATGGGCTCACGTCAGTGCTCGCCTGGCAAACTCCACCAGCACCATCACTGGGCCAGATTTGGGCAATTTCATGGAGCTTAAGCAAGCCTGGCTGGTACAAAGGATGCTGCCAAAGCCTGCTGTACCTCCAGACCAATACAGGGAAACACAGTGCCAAACATCCTTTGGGGCCAAAGGAGCTCAACAGCAAATAATGATTTTCACAGTGCCATGGCTGGTCTGGCTATTTGTAAGCAAGTAAGAGTGACAGATCCTGTGTCCCATGGCTTACAATTTTTTAAAATACACATGGGACCTTGAGGAGAATAGATGTAAGCTGTCACAGATGTGGTATTTCAATTAGCAGAAAATACTCATTAAAAAATATCTGAATAACTAAAGCCAATAGGGAATGTAACTCCACCTTCCCATGAATAGAAGGGTAGCTGGCAATTTTAACTATGTGCCCACATAATTTAAAGGGTTTTGCTTGTCTGCCACTAACACAATCCCCCTTCATTCAGTCTCCAGGCTGGAGGCACAGAGAGGTAGAATTTTAATTCTTCTGACTATTTATATACATGTGGCATTTCTTGACCTTTAAGGATTTGATTTTGAAACCTATTTAACTTTTTGACGTAGGTGTTTTTGTGGGTTTTGTTGGGGAATGCCAAAAATTTTCTGCATGTAAGGAAAAAAACATCAATAAGAGCAACTGCATGAGTGTTCTTCTGTTTGTACCCAGAGGGCCCTCCCTCTATGTCTGCAACACCAGTTTCTTAGTAGCACAAGCTTCTTATTCAGCTTTGTTTTGACAAAGAAAGATAAACCACTGTTTTGCTTCACCCTTCCCCCACCATTTACTAATTAGTTTTATTTGGTTTGCTATTCCCTGCTCCTTGCAGGGGAAAAAAACCCCATATTTTTAAATAATAATTATTTAAAACCACAAAAAGTTGTTGACTATGTAGGTTCTTATGAAGAATTTAAAATAGAACATAATTATAAATCACAGTGAAAATGAGCTTGTCCCACACAAGCAAGACATTTAATTGTGTCCTTGTATGACTGGAATCACTGTAAACAACTAATATTCCTATTTGCAGGGACAGAAATAACAAGCTCATTCAGCTGTACAGAAAGGAACACATAAAAGGAAACCAAGGGCTAAACCAGAATAAGCGACTGGAAAGTTTTATGTCAACAAAACTGGATTTAAATCAAGTAACATCAATTCGGTATTTTGACTGTAAATGAATCAGAACATTAAAACATGTTTTAAAGGGAACATTTATGATGAAACATCTATGACTAGCTCATACACCCAAGGAATAGGAAAGTTCCTACTTATTTCTGTGCAGGATCAAAGCTCCACTGCAAAGTTACTTCTCTGTCTTTGGGACTGCATTGTAGACCTACCTTTTGAAAATGAGAAGAGCACCAGTTCTGCAAGGAAAACACTGAATAAATAACTTACCAGTTGCACACAAAGGAAAACATAGCCCTGACAACATAATTAAGAAGTTCCATCTTACCACATACGCATGAAGGAGTAAAATTTAAATTACACAGACAATTTCCATTCTTATGTTTTCTAATTTTCTGAGTGCTTGACTTTGTAACTTAAATCTCTTTTATGATTGTTGGTTTTGACACTGATTTGCAGAAATGGGAGTAGATTTTAATGTTTTTTACTTTGCCTTACTCAATGGCAAAATTTAGAAAAACCCACAAAACAAAAACAAAACCCCCAAGCTCAAACCAAAGACATGCATTTCGAAGCTATTTGAAATAATGGGAGATGATTCAATAGTCACCTTGCTTTAAAATTAAGAGAAACACAGCAGAGCAATTTTCCAGTGAGAGAAAATAAGGAAATAAACGACACATTCAACAACTCCAAGATGCCCTTTTCAAATACAAACATAATTCATTTACACAGTAATTTTACAATGGTGATAACAAATTAAAATTGTGGGCAGACAGTGGAGAACCAGATACACAACCTATACCAAGGATCAGCCAAATTAAATGGAACTTCTTCCACTGTCAAATTTTGAGTAATTAGTACTTCCATTAGAGGCACAGTTCCAGCTTTAAGCAGTTCTAAGTAATTAGTGTTCCTTTATTTTGCCTTGAAGTCCTGACTTCAGCATTCTCTTAGGACATGCATTCTGCTAGCCAGAGCTACACAATGCAGACTAACTTGACTAGAAGGCGATTAGCACAGGCAGATGGAGATGTAATTTTTCATTCTGCACACACTGCTACTTCTAGCCTGAGATGCAATTTTTATTAACACAGCAGACTGACTCAGACAGAGGCAAAGAAACAATTTTGTTCTATCTGTGCCCATATGATTGCCTAATATACAAGCAATGTTGAGATTTGAAAACTGTACATGACCAAATGATAAAAAGTGAGTAAGTGCCAGACTTCATCTTCCCACACAGCTCCAACCAGCTACAGGAATTCAGTAACTGATTGCACACTTAATAATTTAAGATAAATAATTTAAAATGCATGATGGAGGGGATTTTCCTAGACTTACTCATCACATAATGTAAATCTAGGGATGAAAATGCCAGGCTGAGCAGGAAGCAGAGGCTGGTGTGGTGGACAGCACACGGACAAGGCAAGATTTGCTTGCCAGAGGCACTACAGCATTTGCACAATGTGTGGGATAAGCTCTCTGGGTCCTCATAATCTTGTCTTTTAAACAGGCCTAGCAATACAGATCTCCCAAAAATGTGTGTTCTTGCATTTCCTGGCTGTTGTGAAGATGACTTGTTTACCAACCAGCTGAAGATTCTTGAAGAAAAGATGCGAAGTGAAAAAATGAAACACAAAGTCTCCTTTTCTATTTGCACTGCAACATCAAGTATTAGACAACTCTTAGAATATTTCATATTGAGCTCTGATATGCAAGACTCAGCACCACCAAGCAGCAGTTCTACATATCTTTTACCCAATTTCAAGACCCCTCTGACCATTGGAAGTACCTACACCAAAAGGCACATGGCAGGAAGCACCACGCTTTGCTTTCTCTGCCAAACACAACCACAGCAACAATTATCTTCAACTGTAGCTTCTGAATTTCCCATAACCGCAAGAAGCAGAGCCCCAGGACCACGACTTTCCCCCAGCAATCAGTGGGGCTGAAGGGAAAGCTGGAACTGCAGCTGAGGAACAGGAGAGCAGAGCAGGACCTACTCCAGGGGTCTGTTACTGTGCTGGTGAGAGGCTCTAACTGTTCTTCTGCAAATACTACTGTTCACGTGGCCTCCAGTTTGACAGGCCTTGTGTGCTTTTATTGTTAATTGATATAAAATGAAACACGACATTTTTGATCTACAAAGCTTCTCTTCTTACAGATTTGTCAGCATTTACACACAGTCAGAACTAAGGTCAAGAAAGGCAAATCTTGCCAAATATCAATGTCAAAATCATAAAAGGTTCTCATATTTTTTCCCAGCTCTTACCTTTATCATCTTTTTTACAATTCTTTTCCAAAGCGCAGTTGCAATGTGCTTATGCTTTGAAACTAAAAGGTTAAGTGCTCAATGAGGACCCACATTTTTGTGTGACAGAGAAATCAAAAATGGCGATTTCAAATATCTTGAGGGAGAACAAAGATTCTTGTCTGACATCTAACATGCCATGATAAACTCACAAAAAGATACTTTGAAAACTTCATCCCTAAGAAATTCCTATTTTCCCTCATGGAGAGAAACAAGTATCAGCTTCTGCTTGGAATGACAGCAGGTTTTCCCAGCTGCATATTCTCACATGCAAAATATATGACCCAATGATCTTTATGAGTTCACTAAATGTCAGGATCACTTCTTTTTATTACAGATCATTTTCACCAGGTTTCTCACTGGAAGCTCAGTGCTATACAGCTCAGAAAGGCTTTGGCTCTGCCTCCTCTGCAGCTCTCATTCAGCTGTGCCCCAAGGCACTGCCAGCAGCTCAATGAAGAATCTGGACATTGCTGCTCAATTCTGCCCATTCTTGTGCCAAACTCCATCCCAGTTATTCTTTTAGAGGAGGGCATGCTGGTTTTTAGTCTTTTTCGGCCGAAAACATCCTCCTCAGCAAGTCAGAAAGCATAAGTTATTTGTTATTAGTAATACATTTCATACCTTTAAAGATTTGTACTAAGCCATGACTATGAAGGCTGTCAAATCCACTCAAATGCTTCTTATTGGAAAATCAGGCCTGCATACCATAGAGCCTCCCCTCCTTCACCCACTCAAATTAAAGCTGTAATTCCCAAAGACAGCCACTCTTCTAAAACACCACACATTTCATATAGTTGTTATTAATAAAGTATGAACAATGTTTGCAGAAACATTAAAGAATCAGGTCAAGAACTCTCTCTGAATACCAGTGTTATTAAATAAGCCAATCATCCAACTTTGAGTAATTAATGTCCTTGGTTTTTACTTGAAAGCCTCATTTTCAGCATGTTCATAAGAGGCAAATGTCCCATGCCAAAAGGAATGAACAATGAATTAACTCTTTTAGATGCCAGTTGCAGGAGGAAGAGGAAAATGCAATATTGGCAGGTTGGATACAGCACAGCACTTCTGATTGTAGAGTAAATTTAGCTACAATTTGATGATTTCACCACATATAGTCAAGGATTTGATCTGTTCCCACCTGTGCATTATCTGAGTATCTAAACAATTG
>WAAG01010516.1:0-10360 GCA_013390105.1 Tichodroma muraria | reverse complement strand
ACTCCATATGGTGTTGGGCTAATTAGAACTGTCTTGATTCCCTACTCTTTCCACCATCTGTCTCCTGAATGCTTGATTATGCCTTAAGGAAACATTACCCTCTGGATCACTTGTTACTCTTAAGCATAACAGACTCCTTATATCTTTCTCTTGGCCATCTGGCATTCTTCCCCATTCTCTTTGCGGGGTCTAAAGACAAATTCATCAGTCCTTACCTTTTTCTGCCCAAGTAAGCTGCCCCATTATGAGGAGGCTCACATAGAGATTGCATTTCTGAAGTTCTGAAACAGGACCCTGTAAATGTTGATTTAGAGAAAATATTTCCCAGTAAAACCTGGAAATTATGGAGAACACTGACCTAATACCTAGGAATCTCTCAGAAATATTGCTGCTTCCAGTCATGCAAATTTGCTACTTTACCCAAAAGGCTGAGCCCAAACACTTTCAGGGGCCTGGCAGTCATACTGGTCCACATGAAATACAATTGATCTGAAGCAATTCGTTCTTTTGTAGCAGAAGAAGATACAGGGAAGAATGTGGCATTTTGCTACATCGTCTTGCTTACGTATAGATATGAAGTAAGGAAAATGTGGTGGGTAGACAATGTCTGGATTCCAGGCACCCACCAAAGTCACCCACTGCCAAAGTTTGGCCGGGCAAATCCAAATCAGAAACAAAAATGAAATTTAGGGAAATCAGAAAGATAGAGTGTGGGGGAATGGGGCATGAGGACTAGAAGACAAGTAACCCAAAAAGCAAAAAGAAAATTGAAATTATAAAATGGCTAAATAACTACTTTGTTTTGGTCCTGCAGTTATGAAGAACTTTCTATAAAACAATATTTTCCCAGAATAGTGCAATCTTCTTGAACAATTAAATTTTATAAAAGAGAAATTCTTCTCAAAAAACTTATGGCAGAGTTCTTTCAACCAGTTCTTATACTTCTTTAGAAAAGTTGAAAGTATAAAATGGTGATTTACAGCTAGGAATCTCCATACTTTTTAAAGTAGATGGCATAGTCATAGACAAGGCAAACATTTAACCCCTTTATTAAAGAATGGGTCCCAGTAGTTTAGTTTAGTTTTTTGATGAATGAAATAGATCAATTTCCAATGAATTGTCTATAAGCAATATGGATAAGCCAAGAACAACATCAAAATATTTCCCATTCTATTTAGGAGGACAACTGCTGAGATATCTCAATATAAAGGTTTTATTAAATGATACAGTTGTATGACAAAGAGAAGTAGACATTGAATGAATATATTGAATGAATATATTGGTTTCAGAATGAATATGGTACGTGAAAAATTTAAATGAGAAATAGAAATAAAACATGTAAGAAAATGAAGATAACTGTGTCATAAGACCAAAAGAATTGGAAAGAACATGTAACTTTAGCAATGCAGTTCCAGAAATAAAAAACTATCTATAATTTCTTACACATTATGTCTACTGAACAGAAGATCCTTAAAATCTGAGATGAACTGAAGAACTACTGGTAATAACCAGAGAACTTGAATAGTAAGACAAATTCAGTCCAAAGAAGTAGACTATTACTCGAGTGATTTACGAGTGTGCTCTGAATGAAAAGTATATAAAAGAAAAAGATTGAAGAAAAAATATCTGCTATTGCTATGGAGAGGGTCTGCCTTGCAGTATAGACACCCAGCATTTGGGAAAAACAATGGCTAATGTGGGAAAGGCAGAGCACTTTTATGAAGTGACAGACATAGAGTAATTATTACCAAATACTTTAAGCCACAAGACTACTTTAATGAATAAAAATGGTGTAGCCCTCAAAGCCCAGAAGAAGAAAATGTATGTGCAATGCAAGAGAAAGCTAGTGAACAAGGCAGCAGAAATAAAACAATTTTTTCTATTTCATGCAAATAAATAGGTACATTTTCTTTCTTCCTCCCCCACTCCCTTTTTTTATTTTTTTTTCTTTCTTTTTTGGAGTTAGCACATTTTAAGATAAGTCACACAAACAGATAAATAGACTCATGAGCACTAGTAGCTGTAAAAGCAAAGAGAATCACACACTATGGCAGACAATATCAGATTTTATCCACATAGTGTAAAAAGTTCAATAGATGAGAAATGTTTATCTGTGACTTCAAGAAAAGATAAAAAAACCCCACAAGCAACCAAAAAATCCCCTAAACATCAACAAATACACAAATTCCCTCCCCACCTTCCTCTGCCTAACTACTCACAGCAGTTGTTGAAGTGTTGGAGTGTTGGTTCAGGAAAACAATTGTCCTTTTCAAGGAGAATTTGAGCAAAAAGACAGTACTGCACATAGATAAAACATCGTCTCTTATATTACAAAAACATAAAATACTGTATCTTGGTGTATCGTGGACAGAAAAAGAGCTGCTACAACACAGGCAGAAAAAAACAACAAAACAAAACAAAAGCAACAAGACTATCAAAAAGGAAGCAGTGGGATATATCTATAGTAGTGACTAGTAGAGCTAGGTACACTTAGAGGCATTGATACTATACAGAGAGGCTGATGCATAAAACTCATCTATATTGTCATCCATGTATTTTGAATAAAAGCAACGTTTCCTTTAATAAATGTGATCTTTAAATATTTGGAAATTTTCAGGATCCAAAGTTATAGAAAATAATAGGTGAGATTTTTAGAAGATAAGAATTTGAGGGGTAGTTTTGCACAAGATTTTTCTTTTAAGTGGTATTCTGCTTTACTAATGGATGTGCCGAAGTAAAAACAATTCTATAAAAATATTTTAGCTCCTAAGTATTCATCATAACTAAGCATCTAAAAATTTTATTTGCAGCCTAAAATAACTTGCCCTTGAACCTGTATTTTTCTAATCCTGTGCTAAGAAAGTTCTTTCAATTTAAGATGAACAGAAATTGACCTCTAACATACATCTGTTTTTAAACATGAAAAGTTTGGGTGCTGGATTTATTACGCTTTATTGTTAACAAAAGGAACCTCTGAGAAAATTAACTGAAAGAGGCAGCATTTCAGTAGAATAAAGTATATGAGGCAGCACTTCAGAATTTTAGCTGAATGAGTCTACAAATATGTCCTCCCTCATTTTCACTCAGCAGGATAAACAAAAACTGTAGATCACTACCAGCTGCACATTCAGAACAGCTTTAAAAGCACAGGAAGCACAAATGTATTTCATATGCAGGTCAGAAATTTCCTAAGGTAGAGTTGTAAAAAGTCTAGTAGCTTTAATTTGGAAATACATATATTTTCAAATGTATTTCTAAAGGGCTCATTTCTTAGTATATTTTTTTCAGAAACCCAAGTTTTGACTTTGTTATTTGAAATCTGAAGATAAAACAGCAAGAAAAAACAGAAAGATAAAGACTGAGATAACACAATTAGGACTGAAGATAGTACTCAAATCCATCAAGGAGAAAAATCCCACATCTTATTTTTCTAAACAATGACTCGATAGCGTGAAAAAATAAACGTTCTAGAGCAGTGAACCCATCAGTTCCAGTTATGACTACAATTAAAACTAAATTCCACTGTATTTATGAGACATTTTTCATAACATGTGTGTGACCAACACTGGGGTTTCTTACAAGATAGTAGGNAGGGCTTTTTCCATTACTGCATCCTAAACAAAACCTTCAAAAACACCTTTATTCTTTCAGTCACATATATCATCTTAAGCAGCTCACTAATTTCTCAAAACCTGGATGACTAAAGCAGATTCATAATCTTTCTCTTTTGTCTAAAGCTTTCCTTTAAAGGTTTCATGATACCACCGTCAGTCATCCAGAAACAGAAGTCTCCTTTGATACTCTCCCTCTCCTTCCCCTACAGCTTTTGTATCATAACCAAACCCTTTTGCACCTTAAAACAATTTAAAAATTCCCTGCATACATCTACCCACTTACATATTTTTGTGTTTCTTCTGAAATCTGTCATTCAAACTAACTCCTCTACATTAGGCTTAAGAAAATACATTTTGCAGGGTTCCTCTAACATTAATATCTGTACTTTTTGTTGTTTAGGTATAAATACATTTGTATGTATACATGTATATATATGTACACATGCACAGATTATTATATCAATAGAAGAATAGAATAGAGTATCAAAAGAAGAACTGACAATCTGTTCCATGTGAAAATACGATATCTACATCACCTAAAAGAGCTATGAAATTCCATGTTGGTTGTAAATTTGACCACACATCTTTTTTTTGACCACCCTTTTTACCTGATCAGTTCACATAATCTTTAAGCTTAGGTTTTTCTTTATTCTTTCACTATCATTTATGTTTATATTCACTCTAATACACCCTTGTAGTACAGGGACTAAATATTTTCCATAAAACAGCTAAAAATTTTTAGCTGTTTCGGAAGAAAAGATATAGTTGAACTTGAATCTCTATTTGTTGAAAATTCTCTCTAATAAAAAGAAAGTAGTATAACAGAAAAGAGTAGCACATCTCCTGTCAAGCTAGCTCTTAAGGCAAAAGAGAATGAAGACCCTGGAAACTTCCATGGAGCTGAGATGATTCACTGTGAATTGTTTGTTCACTTCTAATCTCCAATTGTTGAATCTTTTTCCACAACAACATTTGTTCTCTATTTTCTAAACTGTCTGCAGACTCTTATATCAAAGCACAGTTTTCTAAACTCCAACTTCATGATTTTTTATTTTTATCAACATTCACTTGCCTTCAATTTTTTTCAAAAAATCCTCTCCTGTAACAAAAAATGCAAAAGACATCTCAAGTGAATCAGCTAAATTAAACAATTGTATCTCTAAATCTGATTCATATGGGACCACTAGCTACAACTTTAGAAGCATTCAGAGGTAAACAGAAATTAAACATCACCAAACAGTATAATTATTCATTTGAAAAACCCTTTCAAATGGCTGAAAATCTCTCTTCCTCTTAAAAGACATGAAATTAATAATAACAGCTGGTTTGGATACAGCCCTGTTGATATTTGTATGATGTCCCATTACTGTGAATGGGGTCTGGCTTCCTGCCAGATCCTGATGTGGCTGCAAGCTGTTTCAAGTACCATCTAGTATGGAAGCTGTCAATCAAAATATGCTTCCTTTATCACCACTGTGGTATTTTATGAAATATCAGAATGAGATGCCTCACTTGCATCTGCTCCAGTATGAGATGCTGTGTCTCACCCAGGTGCAGAGCCAGACCCTTTTGAGTGCTATGCCCATGGGTATGCTAACATCAGGACCATCCTTCAGAGGCTAACTTTCCACTGGGTAATTTGGAATCTTATCAAAAGCCCATTGAAGTCAAAGGAAATATTCCCATTGATCTCAGAGGGCTTTGATCAGGCCCATGGTGAGCATGTACTTTAGCAGTCTTTTAGTGCTCTTGCAACATGCACAGCCAAATGAACACACTTAATCTTTTGAGTAAAAATATGAAAGTCAGCACAGTTCAGCTGACCAGAGTCAGAAGTCAGAAGGGGACTTAGCATGTGGAATTTGTGACCTCAAACCCTTTTTTAGCTGCCAAAGTTCAGCCTTTAAGCAATCAGGAATATTCACAATTGCCTTTGCCTTGTTGCTGTTAAAGTCTGTCCATACCCATGTTTCTGATGGTGAGGGCCCCGTGACATTCAAGTTATTGCTGTGGCATAAGGCTCTGATACAAAGCAATTTTCTAGTGACCAGTTTTTACCTAAAACCCATATACCCTAATGAAATAGATGTTTTTTGCTGAGCACAGAGGCATGTTTCAATGTGTGCTCATACAATGGCTAACCCTCCCTCGTGCTTTTCTGCAAGTGATCAGTGTGTTTCACATGTGCAAATCAGGAGTGAAAACTTCTCTATTCAACAGTTTTTATGTGTGGGCCTTCCCACTGACACTGTTTCAAACCCCATTGTTTGACTAGAGATGGATTTAAATATCACCCACTTTCCCTCAAAATTTTGATTCAGTTCCAGATATTGGATTAATGTGAGGAATGGGCATAGGCAGTCCCTTCCTAACCATGGTTTAGAGAGGATATACTATTCATCTCCTGGCTATTCCAAGGTGGTTTCCCTCCAAGCAGAATACAGTTTAATTGAGGAAGGCCTCTCTCCCTCAAAAGTATTTCAGGGAACTTCTATCTCAGATGATGATCTCTGTGAATCTCTTTTCAAATGGCGTGTGAGGGAAGTTATGAATTCAGCAGTAAGGTGTAAGGAAAATACTGCAGCAGAAGTCACTGTTGTGGTTTTATGTTGTGCTTACCTTTGGACTCACCTTAGCTCCTTCACCTTTAAAGCTACACTCTTTGGGAGAATTCCCTTGCATTGAAGTGTTACAAAGGTTAGAATTAGGTGACCCACTACAGACCCAGAAGAGATGTACGATCTCCTAGCAAATGTGTTTAACATTGCTTTTATAACCAAGATTATTTCAGAATTGCACTGATATCAGACTTCTCTGAAAACAGAAGTGGGAATTCATGCCTCTAGCTGGAGTAGACTTTAATCTTTTTTTAATGAAGTGACCTAGTAAGGAAAATCTAAATGAATACTAGGAACTTGCTGGCAAGATACAATAGCGCTGACTCTCCTACTGAAGTATTTTGCAAGGTAATACCCACAGGCTCAGCAGTTTAGTGATATTGCTGGGGTATATAACGTGGAAATAAACTCATATATTTATGCCTATGCTTTTGAAAGGAAATTTTTAAATTATCTTTCAAGATCGTATCTCTATAACTAACTACTAACTACACGCTTAGAAACTGCAAAATGTGTCTTGGTATTCGGAACAAGAATCGGTGCTGTTGAACACAACTCCCAAATCCATGTCAGTAGAACATTATATTTGAATAATAATAAATGCATCAGAATGCATACACTAAGGTCAGTATTACAGACTTGCCATAAGAACAGAGAAAGCTCTGGGGCAAACTAACTGGTAGGTATTTGTCTTGCCAGAATAAAAGCAATAATTTCTATAGAAGATCATTACTCACATAAGGTAGTTAATCACAGACACAACTCCCTACAATTTTTTAACTTTTTCTGATAGTCTTGTGTTCAAACAGAGGTAGGAGAAACATTTCAAAAGCATCAAAGTGACTTCAGGGTTTGAAGGATATGCTTCAGAAGCAGTTCATACACATTGGGCTTTTAAGGTCCCTAAAGTAATGGGTGTACATCACCCAGAGCATTTGGGAGTGCAGACCCAACCATGAAACCTAACAGGGTAACTTTGGCTACAACATAGTACTTGAAAATGTGTCTAGAGCTCTTATTTCACTCTGCTGAGAAGGACTATGGTGCTACTTGTAGTCTTTTACCTGTAAACTTAAAGTTGTGTCTCCGTGTGATGAACTTTGAAGAGCTCACTGTTTGAGAAATAACTCTCAGTTCAAAGATTTCTGACTGGTGAAAGTTTTGACAAGGACTGTGTTTAGGAGGTAATTTTTATTTTTTTAAAAGACTGTAGGTACAAGAATAAAAAGTCCTTAAAAGGGTCTTGTGACTTGGCAAAAAAGTTCTAACACTATCTGTTATGGTGGAAAAGGTTTTTAATTAGTTCTGCTTTCACAGACTGTTATTTTTTTTCTTTTTGTTAAGACCAGGTATTTTGTCTCCAGTTTGGTTTGGTTTTGGCTGTGTCCTGTGTGTTTTGGGTTTTGGGATTTTGTTTTGATTTTGGGTTTTACACCTTGATTAGGGGCTGTGACATTTTAGAGGTTTCTATACAAATTTTAACCATTAGAATATTTGGAAATCTGTGACAGAATCAGAAGTCAGGCATAAAGCAGTGGAGTACTATCTATTGGTCCTTTACCATGGAAACAGAGGGATAGACAGCTGTGTCAATGTTGCCATGGTGAATAAAGTGAGATTAGGTTGTGGCTGGCAAAAAAGAACGGGCCTGTTACTGGTAATGCTATACTCACTTACCTGAAGGAATACAATTGCTTTATATGGAAAAAAAATTGGTCTTGTAGCAGTAGAAGCACATTTGTTCAAAACTGGTCTCTCACTGTGCACCACTGGAAATTCTGCAAATAAAATTTCTGAGTATTCCAGTGCCAGAGATTGATCTTTGCAGTTCATGGGTTTGGGTACAGGTGAACTTAGAGGCTCTTGTAATTTATTTTGGGGACAGAGGTTGTATGGATGCTGTGGCAACAGAAGGTGATAAAATATTTAACCCAGTAGCTGCACTAAATCTGATGTAGGAATTCACTATCCAGTTTACAATCAACATTTCATTTGTGATTCTTGTATTGAATTTGTAGTAAGAAATTACATCTTTTCAGCTCTGGTGATCATTTAGAACAGAACCTCATCTTTTCCTGATGTTGCTTCTGTAAAGAGAGTTACAGACAGTCATGCATGCTTCCATATAAATCCCTTTGTTCCAGCACAGAAAACTTTATTCCATAAAGATAGACTTCTGGCACTTTGCTACAGATGATGAGACATAGCCACGTATTCATTAGTCACGGAATCTAACACACAATCACAAAGCAAAATAGAAATCATTTTATCCCCCAAGTGGTCAAACCATATTCAGTGTTAGACTGTGTTATTTATCTGTCTATCTGGGATTGTGCCATTCTTTACTGCTGCAGCTCAATGACTTTGTGAGAGGAGGATATTTGTCTTTAAAAGTTCTGGCAATGGATCGTACACTGGAGTACAAGGGCATCTTAGGGGACACAGAATCTGTGTGGAGGATTACTCTTAAGTAAAAATGCTACATCTTATCTAGAGAACTGGCAGCTAATTTTGCTATCAAACATCTGCAACCATTTAAGGCTTTACATCTTTTTTTCCTCATATTAGTATGTTTGATATCAATGAATAATAAGGAGACAATGAAGTACCACAGTTAAATCCAGGGCTGAAGTGGCAGCAATAGCATCTTCCCTTCACTGCAGGAAAGCAATCAAAGGAAGACAGAGCTGTCAACAATCCTAAGGTTACAAATTATATCGTTGATTTAAATGCCTAAACTATGTGTTTGGGTGCTTAATCTTAAAATGTTATTCCATTCTACGTATTTAACAAATATACATTTAATAAAGCATCTCTCTGACCTATTGCTGTTTCAAGTTCTGAAAAATTATTCTCATTCATTAACACCTCTATTTAAAAATACAGAAATCCTTCAACATTTTTAAGGTGATGAAAACTATGAATTATCTGCACAGTAGTTATATGAATAATTGCACTGCATAAGTCCATTAAAATATAAAAATTATGTCCTTTTAAAGCTGAACATTGTGAAAGACCATGCAGTTTAATAAAGTCCTGAACTAAAATAATTTATTCTGTGCATTGAGTTTGTATTTTGAGCTGAGAAATGTAGGTTTCTGAAAATCAACAGATCTACAAATGTGTATCAGGGTTCTTGAATGTTTTTCATTTTTGTCACCACAGATGGTGCAGTTGATCTCGCTGGAACTTCGATTTAAATATCTGAATTTGATACAGTCAGTATTGAATCCAGGCTTCCATTTGCGTCACATAAAAGTAAGACTATTTTTAATAATGGATATAAAGTTTCTTCTCAAATAAAAAGAGAAAATGAGAAACTAACAATTACGAGTGGCAATAGCACTGTTAACAACTGAGTAATCTATTTCCCTATGTCAGAAATGTCTCCATGTCTTCTGCTTCGTATCCATAGATTCAGATAGCAAGAGGTGAAATTTTTTGTTAAATTGTATCAGATTAGAACCGAAAACCAAACTTGAGATGTTACAATCAAAAAACCACAGAAATATATATACATATATTTCAGAGCACTCAAAATTAGACATTTTACAGAAGTGGTTTTTGCTGAGGGAAGTAAATCTACAGTGCTAATACAAGATAATGCAACCAGATGTATTAAAACCCTCTATATTATCTAAATCTACTACATTCCTCTTTGGCTACCACCTTGGGGCACAGTTAGATTTGTTTTTTCTTGACTTTAATGTGAACTTAATGAATTACTGCTTCCTCTCCTCCTCTTCTCATTTCTGCTCCAGAACTGATTTCGGGTCAGCCCCATGGCCATTTTTGCCAGCACCACTGAGTGAGTGGTACACCACAAGTGATGAATGGTTAAGTTATGAAGAAGGGTTGGAAAAAAAAAATCTTAGGCCAGTTTTGCCTCTAGNTCTGAATATTGTGGGGATTTTTTCTAAAAGGTTATTATTCATGAGGCTTTTTTTTTTTTGTTGCTCTGTTGGTGTTATATCTGTTCACATATAGCCTTCAGCAAAGTAACTGCTGTACCTAAATAACTTAGTATGTCTATAGAAGTTCATATGTAGAACTCCCTATAAAATCACAATAAGTAGCAATGTCCTTTGGTCTGCCCAGTGTTCAGAGATTTGGTGTCTGAATCCTTTG
>WAAG01010515.1:12574-50017 GCA_013390105.1 Tichodroma muraria | reverse complement strand
TCTATGAGGCCAATAAGGTACAGAAATATCCAAGAGTTCAGATGGATAAAAATTATTATAAAATAGTATGTTTCTCATTCTGAAATAGTCAACAAGTTGGAAAATAAGTCTTAAAAGGATGAAATAATAAGACATCTACATTCAGTGCTTAGAGTCTAAACTATTTCACTATTTCAGGGATCCACGCTGTTGCAGAAAGGGTTAATCTTGTTCTCTTACCCCCATAATCTTAGTGTGGCATCTGGCACAGGTGGGTGCAAAGAACTGCTCATAGCAGCGCTCACAGTACACACTGTTCTGCTCCTCCACAAAGCACATATCAGCCAAGGATGTCTTGCAGTAAGCACAATTGAATTCTTCTGGGTGCCAAGAGCGACCCATGGCTACCAGGAAAGGACCTCTGGAAACAACAGTAATTGTCTCATTTGTATTGCGAAAAAAAAAAAAGGTTGAATGACCCTGATTGCAAACCCACTTTGTACACGTGTAAGAAGCTACTTGAAACATGAGGTGCATATTAAAATAGCATTCAGAAACCTGAATAAAAGTGGTCTTTTCCAAGACCATTACTCAAAACACACTGGTTAAAACATTTCATCATTGTTTGGTCTCATACATTGCATTTACAGTTGGAAAAACTGTTCGAAAAATCAATTGTTTTCATATCTGCATAGCTGTAAGTGGTCTTTGAAAGCAGATAGGAAGACAAGAGGAAAAGGCCAAAGGCAACAGAAGACAATGCTACTATTTGAAAGCATGAAGTAACAGGCAAATTTCTATCCTTACACACTCACACCTCACAACAGCTCCTAAAGTCTCCTACCTTCCTTCTGTCTGAGAGCACTGCATGCAGCATGTTCTAGAAATGTCAGACTATCAGGTGGCAACTTGCTGTTTCGTTATGTGGAAGACCCATTAAATTCATTTTGGTGATTGACTCTGGTGATTGTAGTTAGATATAGTGATTATTGCCAGAATATTTCCATTTCAGAATATATAAAGGGCAATAATCAGCAGTTCCACATCACCAAACTAGCTCCTTTTAGTGGGGAAGACTGTCATTAAACATGGATTACTTAAAGCTGGATAGCAATGCACAGGCTGACGGTAGGCACTGGTCCAGCAGAATGAACTGGGAGAGAAGGGAGAGGCATGCCATGAATCACTGGTAATAGAGTGTAGGCATTATCTTTCTCCAGACACAAAAGCAACAATTACATTTGGCTGCTGTTCCAAACTGATGCCTCGTTCCTTTTCTCTCCACAATTCCCCCCTCTGCCCCCAGCCCCCTAACTCTCCCAATGAAGTTGCACCAACCTCCTTCAAAGGGTTACCTTAGGACCAGAAACCTGTTTAAAATAAAGCAGGGATTTGCTGCAGCATCCAAGAGCCAAACAATTAGCATGTATAACTTTGCAGTGATAAAAAGTGAACCACACAACAAAATGAGCTCTGGAAATGTTAAATTAATGAAGCAGACAACAGACATCCCTGCTGGGTAATTTAACAGAGTCTTAGGTTCTGGAACTGTGTATTAATGTAAAATAACCAGTCTCTCTGATACTTTTTTTCCTGCTTCATCCCTCTTCAAAGGCCCATGACCTTACCGAATGATGCTGTTACAGTGCCCGCAGAGAGGAGTTCGGCTGCTGGCTGGAAAACGCTCCGCCCTCTGAACTGTTCCCCGGGCTAATGCAGGGGGCTGGGAAGAAGTTGAAACTGGAGACGGGTAAGCAGAAACTGTGGCAGGAGATAGCACTGGAGCACCCCTTGGTAGGATGTGCTTTGTGACAGTGGTAGTGGATTTTCCAGGTGCGAATTTCTGGGAAAAGGAGTCATCTGTTACCCAGGGAGGGCGACTTGCAGGCTCCGTGTTGGCAGGGGTGTAGGAATGAACTGGTGCTGGCGCTGTTTTAAGTATCCCAAAAGAAACCAAGAAGGATTTTAAAGTCTTTTTCTTTTACTGCCAATACAGCAACACTTACCAAAGGGTACTCCACGACACACATAAAATAAGAGCTTTAGGTGATAGTTAATTATGGCCTGTCCCATTGTTGCTTATTTATTCTGAGCTGAAGCAAAGGGTATCAGCACAATCACTTTTAATTTACTTTTAATACACATAAAATTATTAGAAATTTATATTTTTACTACATTTAATTTTATTATTTTTTTATTACAGTATTACAGAAATCATTGCCTACTGGTTTTACAGATTTGAAGGAGACCATTGTCAAGATCATCTCTTCATTTTCTAATAGGAATGGATATGACAATTCTGTGATAATTTCAAAGACTGCCATATACACTGTTTAAGACAGGTTCAAAATAGAAAAGCCAGATAAAAAAGTTTTAGACAGAATTTCAGTACGATATGTTTAACTTTTGGTCTCATTATATTAATTAAAATACAACACGTTCTACAGATGCCACTGCTATTTATCATTTGTAGGTTATTCCTAGGTTTTTGAAGAAAAACAGGCTCCCACAGGGAACACAGAGATAGAGAGCACTGGAAGCAATACTGAGAGAACCAATTCAGCTCACATGACCAGCAAGATAAAGCCAACAGCACTCAGAGGAAGGCCAGACTTGTGGTTATGACTGATCTCAGTTCAGTTCTTGGCTCTGCCACAAACTTCCTGTATAACTTTGAGCAAAGCAAAGTGTGTCTGCGCCTCAGTTCCTGTGTGTAAACCAGAATATTATCCTTTCTCTCTTCCATCCTTTGACTAGCACATAAAACCTTCAGTGCAGGCTGTCTCTGCTTGCGTGCACCCGGCTCTAATCTTGGGCGGAGCTTTATCACATTAAAATAGCAGGAGTCAGGGCCTGCACATACTGACAAGTTCTCCCATTTGCTCTTTTCAAAATGTCAGATCTTGCATTATGTAGGACTGAAGTTACTGCCCAAGAAACAGCTTCACTTTGCCAAGTACAGGAGCACTAAAAGCAGTTTCCCTTTTCAAGGAAAACAAAGCAAATGATTGAAAAGAAGCTTGGAGAGCTGAAGTGTTTTGCCCAAATGAGAGCGCACAGGTTTGGGAACAGAAGCCAATTCTCCACCGGTCTGGGCAAACAGTAGATCTCAGCACCAAGAAAATCCACACAGTAGATCTCAGCACCAAGAAAATCATGACCAAAGGCAACATGTACAGGTTTAAGGGGCTTGCAGGTAGAAAGGTATTTCAGTCAAGATGGTTCTGAAAGTAACACGGATCTTTCCGAATAATTAAGTGGCAAGAAGATGATGTTCGACTTAACACCCCTCTCTCAGCTCACACCCTGCCACATAATAACTTACACTGATTACAGGCAATTTGCAAGTGCTTAAATTGCATATATATCAATGCTCTGTGATCACCCTTGTGATCTTTTTACTGAGGCCAGAGTTGAATCTAGTGCATTTTCTTGATAAAAATTTCTTACAGTACAGCATCAGCAATGTTAGTGCCTCATAAAACTGTATCCCACCTTAGCTTGAGGCTGCTTCTTTTTATTTATTTATTTTTTTAACTTGGAAATGGTAAACAGTATTTAAAGATTTCAGAACAGAGTTTATACGCAATCTCTTTAGATCCTGAGGCTTTGCTATTTATGTATTACGGCATTAAGATAGGCAAAATTAGAAGTTAATAGTTCATCTCTTACTGATGTGTTCAAAAGGCTCCCACCTGTGAGGTTAATTAAACAAGGTGACTTCAGCTCACTTCACTACATTCTCTCTACTTTCATTTCTTTTCACTTTTTCTTTCCTATTTGCTATTGGCAGTAAAATAAAGAAACAGAAAAAAGGAAAATAAAACAAAACAACAAAATAGGATTTTTTTCCAGTTACTAAAAGGAAGTACCGGAGGAATTATTGCAAAATGACAAATGCTGGGTGTTTGCATCTGCTCTGAGTTCTCTTTTCAGCTGTTGTAATTTAATTTTACAGGTTTGATTTATTACATTTCCCTCCTGTAAACAAGCTGCAATTACTACTGCTTCAAAACAGTATCACTGCAATATATTAGAAAGATTTCACTAATTCTGAGATTTTAGTAACTGTTATTAAGAGGGAAAGATCTTATTTTCTTAGAACTACAACCCTAAGCTCATATGAACAGTTCTTTTGTCTTAGTAGCTACTGCCATACACATTCACCTTGAACATTTATGTATTTCAAAAAGTCTTCCAACACTAATCAGCAGAAAAAAAGGGCTGTTTGCTGCTAAAAAAGTACTAAGATTCAGTATATCAGAGAATATATTCTCAAAATACCAGTATTGTACGAGTTGACCATTAACTGTTAAAAAATTAATACTTCAAATAGTTCAGCAACTTAGCCTCTATCACCTTGTTTTTCTCAGCCTTCATGTTCTCTTAAAATAGAAAAAAATGAATGGGATATTGTTATCCTGAGAGAATGGCAGGAGAAGAGGTCTCTCTCAACAGGAGTAGGAACAAGCCAATTCCTTGCTTCTGGGGAAGCTGGAATTCTCCCCCTCACCTCTTCATTTATGGTCTATGGCTATTTTCTCTCCAGACAAAAAGGCACATTACCAAGACTCATTTAGTAAAGCAAAGATTTATAGAGTCTCAAATGCTTTGGTCACACACTGACTTTCACTGTGAGAACATTTTTTCTTTTTTTCTTTTTTTTTTTTTTTTCCTTTGTTAGTAGATGACAGAAGTGTTACTCTTCATTATTTTCAGTAACAAATTAAATCAATAACCACAACTGACATGGCTTGTTCTACACTTAGTGGCCACATCCTTGAAGCACAAAGTTTTCCCACACAGTGTTACAGTATAGAGTCGATGGCAGACAAAGCAGATGATATTTTAGAGGGAGACACTATTCTTATTTAGGAGAACTAAATATGACATAATGGTGTGGAAGCTGCTGGTTTAGTATTGAAGGTGCTTAGGATTCAATATAAAGTTTATTAAGAACTGTGGGAATCTCTCTACCAATTCCTCAAAGAGCAGATCAGGCCTCTACGCTTGACCAATTTTGAATACACAAGTAGGCCCAGTTGGACTTAGGGATTTAAAAGGAAAGACTTCCTTTCTTACATTTAGGTATCGTGTTACTTCGTGGTACAGAACTGGAGTTGCTTGGGATATGTGAAAGGCTATCCTGGTCTGGGAAAGTTTACGGGAAAAGAAATACCCAGGCATGTTCTGCCATCTAGTGGGCCTTGTTCAGAAGAGAAGTCTGTGCTCCTTTAAAAAACGGGTTATGAAATTTAGGGAAAGGATTTCAGAGTTCACAGCTTTCTCTACTGGAAAAAACTAAAGATCTTTAGCGGCAGAAAATTTCCTACCTGATTTAGGTAGGGAAAGTGTAAACTGCCTGATAAATACCATCTGAGCCAGATACTCAACAATGCAGTTACATTTTGAGACTTGTTTCAGTTTGATTGTTTCTTTTTTCAATCTGACATTAAAATAGCCTTGTAAATCCTCTCAGTGACTGACTCTGGTGTCTCTGTATTGAATATATGAGCTTGTTGATTGGTGCTTTAATCTGGAAGTTGCTGTCCCACATTTCCAAGGGAAACCAGTCATTGACAAAGTTGGATTAGGAAGGAATCCTAATTATTGCTTATTAAGGAATTCCTAGGATTAGGAAGTTTTCTAACTGTCTTGGTGATTTGTTTCTAAGTACCATTGATTTTCTTATCTGTGACAGGAAATGCCACTTCCTCCATTTCTTCCCAAGTGGCAATTTCCCATTTGCTCTCCAACTGACTCTGAGGCCAGTTCATATTCCAAACTGCTCTGAAGTTCTACTTTAAAAAGGCACCAAAACAAGAACCAAACATCTTCACTAAAATCTCTGCCTGGAACCTCTGCTGTACCTGAGTCACTTTAGGGTTCAATTATGAAGGTATTTTAGGATCCCTTACTGTATATTTCAAACCCCTAAACAGTACAGGAGGATTTCTCTTTCTCTGCCAACTGTTTAAGCCTTTACTGGAGGCAATGAGGCTGAAAAACAGCAACATAAGGAATTGCAAAGGAAAACCAGCAATGTAAGGAAAGGCAAAGAAGATGCCCAACCCAAGAGAAAGAAAAGCCTTTTCTCTTCTTCTAAGCAGAATTCAACAACCAGCTTTGACTTTGCCAGATCCAGCCAGTGATCGGAAATAGCTGTAGATGTATTTCCGTGGCAGGTTTGAATATTGAACTGGAGCTTATACTTCCCAAATGAGCACAGGGCTTAACATCAGTCAGTGTATTTAGGAGATATTTTCACTTGCCACAATTTGCTCTCTTCTGCATTATAGAAATAAATCTGCTGTCATCATCTTTTCAAGTCAAAAATAATAGCATTTGCCTTGAGTGAGAACATGGTATACACTGGTGCACTTAACCAAAAGCAAATGAGGAGGAGCTGAAGGTTTATTTACTTTGAGACCGTTAAATAGCTCATGAGAGCTCTGACTCGACTATTTATACCTTTATGTCTCAAATATAAAGATCAATTGATTTGTCTGTCTGCTTTATGTTTAACTAAAGTTCTTACATTTGTTTAATTTCAGTAGATCCAGAAACAGAACATTACAGAAGACAATTCTTGGTCTTTCTATATTTGTTTGACTGTAAAGATATAAATCAACTTTTTAATTCTCTTGTTAAAATCAGAAAAATCTTAATTTGAAACAGAACTGCCTGTAGACTTATATTGCTGCCTCATTTAATTAATTCAGTTTGAAGGTTCACATTTTGGTCATCAATGGTTATAGAAGCTCAGTCCATTCATACAGAAGCTCAGTAACGCATTAATACCAAGGGAATTTAAATAATATCATGGAGCATGTTATCCAAATGAATGAACAACCAAATATATTCCTCAAGTTACTTGATCTCTGGGAAATGGAACAGCATTATGAGGTGTTTTAATACCTCATTCTTTATTTCAAATATAAGCCTAAGTTTGAGAAGTTCAATATATGGTCTTACCTATTTGTAAATATATCCTACTCAAGCAAACTCCACTTATTTTACCTCCTTTCTGAACTCTGCATTCTTTAGCCATTTTATCAATTCTGGTGTCAATGGGCTCCTAACTGGATACACGGTCTTATTTTTCAAACTTATTTCTTCTGAAAAATAAGGTTACACGTTTTTTATTAGACTTTTCCCTTGCTTTTATTTTTCCCTCTGTTTGTTCCACATTTTAACTCTGAAACAGAACACAAATACAACATAATCCTCAATCTTCAAATAATCTGAGGCAAAACTAGCAACATTTAGTCCCACATGTACAAATACTTTCTGATGTGTCTGTGTACTTTCTACATTTTCTTTTTCCAAAAGAAATGTGTGAGCATTTTTTTCTGAATCTTTTCAGTACTTTGAAGGCTCCTTACCTGGCTGGTAGACAGAGGGCTTTATGCTGGCAGTAGTAACAACTCTCATTTTTGAAGCAGCAGAAGGAGCAGGACTTTCACTGTAGCTTCCAGAAACTGGCAATGGTGTATATGACTGGGTTGTGTTTCTAAAAGCAAAATGTAGGTGTGAACAACTTTATAAACAGCAAAAGTTACTGATCATGAAGTAACAGATCTGGCAGCACCCAGAGCACTCCAAGAGGAACTGTCTGTGAGAACTACATCGAGAATGCTGGGAGATTCATCAGTCTTTATCATAGCTAAGGAAGGCTTGGACAATTCTTCGGAAAGAAAAATTAGTCAAATAAGGATTTTAAGTAACGTCAAGTTTGCTGTTGTTGTCACAGAAAATACCTTGCTGAGGGAATATGACATATTTGAAACTCTCAGTTTAACAAGGGACCAGACTTCACAAAGTTTGTGTTTTCTGTTCCTCTGCAAACAAAAAGGCCTGGTCTTGTCTAAGATAAATCAATGAGGGATATCTGGACTTAAAAATATACTTGCTCAGCACAGCCACTACTATTACAAATGCTAATTAGTATTTATATACTGTTATACTCTTTTCAAAAATATTGAAGTGATCTTTAAAAATTTTTCTTAAACTAACTCTTTTCACGATTTAGACTGACACCAAAATTTACATTGATTTTCCTAATGTTCAGATTCATCCTTCAGAAAAAAACATATGATATGCAATATTGTGATGCACTTTCTTGCAGTCCTAGAATAAAAACATTTGCTCAGGATTCCAAACATCAGTAAGAAACATTTTTTTCACTATTTTATGGCTTAGATGGTGATTTTCAGTTTGATTACAGTAACAGTTTAAAAAACATGCCTCTTCTATCTGCCAGTTACTTGGGATGATTCTGTTGTAGTGCCTTTGCTTCACAGACTGCTAAAGGAGCATCACAGTCAAAGCAAGCAAGAGAGAATAAAGAAGTACAAGGAAGGGAAGCAGCAGACAATGAGATGTGTGCAGTAAGAAAAACCTATTCACTACAGAACATCCTTCTTGTTCACCCTGAAAACATAGTTTTGCTTTTTTTTTCCCTTCAGTGCCACTCTCCCTAGGAACTAGATCCCTATCTATTTGTGCTGACAATTAAGGGCTTATTTCCATAGTGGGTTTGTCTATAGGAAAACATTTGTCAGCAATATGAAAAGAAGCATCTAGCTTTCCCAGACTATTGGTCCATCTTGACTTTACTTTCTTTAACAGTGGAAACAGATACCATCTGGAGAAAATACGTTATAATCTTACATGGCAAACCCAGCAGATTTCTTCCAATTCAGGTAAGAAACGTTCTGAGAAATGGAAACATTCAATTTTTAATTTTGAACAAAATAAACCTGTCCTCAATGTAGTTTTTTGCTGCTCTTACAGTGTTTTTACTATTGATCTAGTTTGTGTAGCATTGCTGCCTCAGGCTAATTTATTTTGTCTATTTTGCAAGACCTAGAAACTTAGCTATTGCTACAATGGCTATAGCTAATTATTTCTGTACCTAGTCTAGGGCTGAGGCCTGAATTTGGGTCCACTATACCATGAGTGAACACGACTCTCCAAGATAAACTGTTTTAGTGCGTTGGTATTCGCTGTAAATTCTGTTGTGAACCGTGCTGTGATTCTGTTAAGTGCCAAAGCTGTTCTAAGCACTGCAAAACTTTCTGTTTTCCATTCTTACCATCTATTTCCTGGAGATACCTCCTGCGTGGTGCCTAAGGAGGCACTGTGCTTGGGATCACGGGACAGAGGCCATTGCTCCTGCCATGGCACAGGGACACTGCTGTGGGCACACTGGCTTCACCCACAGCTTTCAACATGCCATCTGCTAAACACACCATCTAAAGACTTGTCTTTGTTTTAAAATCAGCTACTCAGGGTAAACTAGGCAGCTCAGTGCCCAATATTTACAATGTGGGTTAAATGATTTTAGAATGACGTGTTGCACAGTCTTAATCTGAAAATGTCATCCAGTCAGGAGAGTCTGCTCCCAGGTGCGCAGGTTCAATGGTTAGAAAGACTCACTTGCATCTCTCTTAATTCACAAAATAAATAAAGAAGTTCTGAACCAGGTTAGTAATACTTAGATTGTCATCAAGAAAAATGGTTATGCAAAATTCAAGTGTTTCCCAAATGTAACAGCATAGTAAAACCATACCACAGATTTCCTTGTGTTCAGGGAAACAAAGCTGAAAAAAACCCCAAAACAACATCCCCCCATCCCCCACACATTCATAGTACCAAAATCATAGCAAAATTAAACAAGTACTGAACCTTTTCAGCTGTTTTACATGTGTATGATGCATATTAAATACAGTATGGAAGAGAAGAAGGCTTGTCAAAGAGAAATAAAGAGTTACACTGCATCATTAAGGGTTCAGCAAAATAAAAGATTTATCAGAATTTCCTCTGAAGAAAAGAAAATAACATGTGATTAAAAGAACCAAAAAATAAACAACAACAACAACAACCCCAAAAAAACAAACAAGAAAGAAAGAAGGAAATTAAGAAAGAATAAAAAGATGTCATAAGAACCAAAGATGCTTTAATGGATCAAGAAGCACTGGCATCTCAAAAAGCAGTGAAAGCAACCTTATTGAATTTATCTGTAGCAGTCAATGGCATGTGACAGGCAGCAAATTAAATACCGGCTCTGAAAACTATTAGTTGTCAGGAAAAAGAAAGAGTAAATATTTCTAAGCAGATCATTTTTATGTTAACGCTTCACTAGATGCCTACTAGTAGCAATAAATTGTTTTGTTAAGTGCTTTTAAGGTAGAATAGCTGCACAAAATATTTTTATACCTCTGCTTTGACTGGTAGCTGATGGAGGTGGAAGAATGCCGGTTGAAACTAGAATGAGACAAAAGTGGTATTTGAAAAAAGTATACACAAAAGGCTGGGATATCTTGCCCTACCATGAATTTCCTGTGAGTAAGAAGTGCTCTTAAATGCTAAAGTAAACAACATACACATATTTATAATAATATAAGTATTACATTACATTTTGTTTTCTTATTTAAGCTGGGAATCACAGTGAAACCTGAAGAGCGGTAACAGCAAGTCAATGAGCTGAGTATTTTGTTCCGTAAGTCATTCTCATCTGATCTTATTATTTGATTGTGGAACTCCAATTATTTTTATTAGCACAAAAATAAATACGAGGCATTTTTCTCAGTGTCATAAGTTTACATTGCATGAAATCTGAAAAACAAACCTTGAATGAACCAAAGGCCAAAGATCAGGGAAGTGCCCCAGTTTATGAGGCAGCCCAGACAACCCCATGGAAAGGACAGGCTGGCGTAGTTGAAGCAAAAACATCAACCCACCATGCTCAACTTTTGCCTTGCAGAACCTTTCTACTGCTACAATCTTAGGTAAACAGGTAGATTTTTTTTTTCCTTGGGGAAACAGCGTAATTTCAGAACATAAATGAGTCTTTTATGCAAATACAAGAAGTACTTGAAAGCCTGCACAATGTAGGATCTGAGAGACAAGAGGAGTCAGAATGAACAGTGCTCCTGTCTGCAGGGCAGTGCAGGGCTACATGGCATCAATCCCATCCCACAGGGGCACAGTCCACACTTCCCAGAATCACCAGGATTCTGCCTTATGCCAGTTATTTTCCTAACTTTCGGAAAAGAGTTTTTCCCTTTACCTTGGACACAGTGCTCAGATTAAAATCTCCGGATCAGAAGCTACACCTGACTTTCAGAACCATAATTGTAACTCCTTCCATTGTTTCTCCTAGTTCTGTATTCCCAGAGTGCTGTCGCATGGGGTGCCCTGCTTCAATCCTCTGGATGGAATAACCCATCCCTAAAGAGCTTCAAGCTTATTCAAAACCCTCCTGCTGTGCTTGCTTCTTTTAAGTAAGATTGTAAGTGGAACAGATTATAGTAAGTCAGATTTCACTGCAGATGTAAAAAAGTAACACAGTCTGTTAAAGATTAGTGATTTACTTCAAACACACCTCTTCAGGAACACTATAAAGATTCTACTCATGTTAAGTATTACACATATGCTCTCAAAAGCTAAGTCACTATAGAACTGGATCTATTAAAGTTTAAATTCAGATTTAAATAGTTAAGGATATTGATCAAGAAATCCTCCTGTGTTTTCTTTGTGGATCTTTTTAAAGTATTTAAAAGGAAAAAAACACCTAACACTGGAATAATGGTGATAAAATCTCGGCCTCATTTACCCAAGAATATCTCCATCCTGTAAAACAGTGTTGTAATTAAGGTCATCCATATTCTATTTTGAAATAAAATTATATTAAATGCTTAATACTCCTCTGGTATATGTCAAGCTGAAACTGGATTTTAAGTCTGTATTTTGGCATGCTAAAGCATTGCTTGATTTCTAAATGAAAACTACCAGATACTCAAAAATTTGAATTATAAATCAATTTAGAAGCCAGTTTTAGTCCCTCACATTTGAATACACTAGCTATAATACACAACACTTTTTAAAACAAACATGGAAGAAGTGCACCAAGATAAAGAAGCTGTCCCAGCTGCAAGACAGATATCCAAAACCAACCAACCGACCAAGCAAGCAGAGTTTGCTTCTTGTACTTGATTGTCACGGAGCCAAATTTTTACAGGTCCTACAAGTCTCTGATTTGCCCTTATGTCCCAAGGATTGCTGAAGCCAAGCTTGGTAACAGGGAAGCCGATGACAGCATCCCACCTGTGTAATCCATTGACAAAGCAGCAGTGTAGAAAGTTGATGCGCTGTAGATCTTTCACATGTGACCACAATAACTGCCAGTTGCCAGCAAGAGGTTTTAGGAATCCGATTAAAGCATTTCTTTTTGAAATGGACAGCTGTTTTTCATGGATTCACAGAATCTTTGAGGATGGAAGAGGCCTCAGGAAGAATGTGATCTAACCTGCTGAAAGCAAGGCCAGCTCTGAGGTCAGACCAGGTTGCTCCATGTTTTAGCTAGTGGTGTCTTGAAGTGACCGTCTCCCCAGACAAGACACTTCCTTTCAAAGGGGCAGGAAAAGCAGCAATGGTCCATGCCAATCTAATTTACTTTCAATTCAAATGTCTCAATATCTCAATGTCATCTTTTTATCCTCATGAAAATTTTGTTTCACACTGATTAGTCCGTATTGGTACATAACTACAAATGAATTTATATGCTTTCGAGGCCTCATACTGCTTCCCTCCTCCCATTAAATGGATATGAAATTTAAGGGAAATGGAAGAAAGCTCAATCAAAAAATAGTATTACATTAGCTCTAAGAAAGACATGCAAGTAGTGTCAGCAAGTACTGGTTGTCTTTATACTAATTAGCTGTTTATATGTAAATTATGCATAACTGTTGCTTAACTTGTCCCTCCCCGTGGAACTAGATGATCTTTAAGATCCCTCCCAGCCAAATCCATTCTATGATTCCATGATTTCCAAGGTATGAATTAAAACAAGCTCTTAGGAAAGATTTAGATGGGTCCCAAGATATAGACTGGTGAAACATGAATAGATGTGCTCTGTCTGGCCAGAGTAGTCACCAAAGCTTCCATTTCATTTCATCTTCTGACTGATGGAGACATTTCCATCTTCAGCTGAGAGAAACCCTAAAATCAAGGCTTTTCTGTAGCTCAGGAGAAATAATAGATTTTGCATGCCAGTGTTTAATCAAACTCAAATATTCACAGTTGTTATTGTTTAGAAAGCAAGGAACCTTACTTGAGTACAAAGGTCTTCTTGAAACTGAAGCTACAATTGGTGTACTTCCACTCATCAGCAGTTAATTTTATTTCTTATGTTTTATCAGCTCCATACTGGGATTACTTCCCCTACATAATTCCCATGGCTGTAAACAGACATGTTCACATCCTAAAACTGAAAACTCTTCCAATGCTTTGTTCTGTAACTATTTTACTTTTGCACTGGTTTCAGTGATGTGAAGCCAACCAAACTGCTATTAAGTACTACCTGTGCCAAGCACTTAACTGTTCTGTGCTTTTCTTGAGAAAGACCATTATACTTCTCGGTGTGAAGCCTTCAAACTTGTGCCCTCTGTCGATTTCAAACATCACCTTTGGGTGATTCCTACTTTTTTATATAAAGAAAACACACACATAGATAATTACAATCTCAAGTGTATTGCTGGTTTAGTGTTTCATTATTTCTGAAGATTGTGTTCAAATGAGTCTTAAAATCTACTGCTTTTTCCTCTGTTAGTTGTCAAAGGGTTATGAAAGCAGTGAAAAGACTTGGATGTGAGGCAGTACAGCAGCCTCACTTATCTCTCTTTCTAGTGATAAAAGATTCCTGTGATCCTGCATTTTCACCAAGAAAAAAAAATTCCATCATTTTCATCATGTGTCTCTAGAGAAATATTTTCATATTAGGATGGCAAAAGCAGCACAAACCAACCAAGGGAAATACCTTTATTCCAAGAGGACCTTGTGGTCACATATCCTAGATCTAAAACTTGGCTGTTTCCTAGCTGGGTTGTCACACAGAAGATAAGGAAGGGGCTATTCCTTTAAACACACTGTGCTTTTCCTCTGCCAAGTCAACCCCTTCAGAAACTGAAAACCTCGTATCAGAGAGCATAATACAAAATCAAAACAAATTAGGTTAAAAGAAGAGAGCTTTACAAATATACCTAGACTGAGATGAGATAGCAGATGAAATAGTGGAAGCTGCTAATGACAGGTTCTTGGGCCCATGGAAAGGCTTAGGCTGGGAAAGAGAGCTGGGGGCTGCAAGAACTCTGCAGAAGACACATAAAAGCATGAAAGCATGAACAAAATGATTTAACAAGGACACAAATCATGACATCAGAAGCAGGCTCTGACAGGATTCAGATACAGGAAGACTGCTGCATAGTTACCAGGAACAGGTTTTCTGTAGTACACATCTGCAGACTTACAGAATAGCACAACCAAGCACATTCCTACAGAACACAAGTCAAAATGCACACATTATGGAAAAATTATAAAACCAGACTTTATCAATAACCAAGAAAGACAGTATTACAGGACAGGACTTTTGTCAATGACATATGCTCCTATCTGAAAGATCTGAAGATGTTTGAGTCTAAATACAAGATAAAAATTTTACTATGCAAGCAGTCCCAGACAGAAGATTGTCCTATTGAAACCAGGAGTAATTGGAATGATTAGTTTAGTAGAGGCATTTTTTTTGTCTGAAGTAGATACTAGGTAATATATTTTCTTCATGCTACAGTTTCAACTGAGAGATAAAAATTACCTAAACCTTATCATAATTTTATGTGGAAGTGCCTCTCAGGCCAGTTCTGGATTAGAGAATAAGACCTTATTCAAATCTCCTTTGCTGTCTGATTGATGGATTTTCGTTCATTGGAATAAAACCACTGCATTCTGGTAGGTAAAAACTGACTAAAGTGAGAAACAAATTCGTTGGTGTATATACATAATGCAAGTCAACTAGCAAAAATTAATCAAGAAGTAGAGCCAAGAGAACATTTACAATTCAGTTTATACATACCGAATAAATGATACCTCTGAGGTCTCAGTTATTTAAAATGGTTTATATTACTGGAAGTATGTTTTTCCTTGGGTTTAAAAAGCATGCTAAAATAGACATATTTTCAGAATATTCATGTAGCAAAACCCAAAGATAAAAGAGTATTATATACCAGAAGAACTCGCTCTCACTATCTCCAGATTACTAATGTAAGTGACAGCTGTGTAAATCCCACACATTTCCTCACAAGCTGCCTGACAGATTTCAATATACAACTGTAACTCCCACTGTGCTACAAGTGCTAGGAATGCATCTCCTTGAAACTTACTTCAGCTCGAAGGCTAATTCTCATTAGGAAAAAAAAAGATTAAATAAATCTAATAGAAATGATTTAACTTACAGAGCAAGTCAATCATCAAGTGTCCACCATGTTTCACTGATATCTGCTGTGACACAGTATGTTCAATCATGGGAGTAAATAACATTTTCTGATTTTCCCTTTCTTGTCCTACTGCAGAAACACTATCAAAAGAATGTTCATTCACTGCACCTATTATGAGGAGTTGTTTTGGTTTTACTTTAAGTGGTGTAAAAACATTTCTAATTTTAAGCCCAGACTCACTTTTTGAAAATGAAATTATTTTTAGGGCGGTTTTATTTTGCAAATTCTATGCAAACATGAACAACATATCATGAAATTTAAAAAAACCCCAGAAAACCCCAAAGTAATATAAACCAGGTTCCATCTTTTGATATTACACTCTTAAGCTCAGAATGTGTGTGCAGCGTTTCAAAGCCGGAGGGGTATGAAGCGATGGAGCGTTACCTTTGGAAGGAGGATGAGAAAGACTCTTGCACTACTGAGGTGGTGGCTGGTGCTGTCATCGGGCTGGCTGTGTTTGGAGCAGCAGCAGCAGGCTGAGGTGCTGAAGCATGTGGTGCAGGAGCAGCAGAACTGGGAGCCACCGGGGCATGCTCAACAGGGGTACTAATGAGAGTTAATTTAAATAAAACAAGAAGCATCTTAAGAAGGCGCACATTACACGGAGAGCATAAAACCTACTATGTTTGAACCTGCAGCTGCAAACATAGTAGCAGGCTGGGTTACTGAGGGAAAAGCACAATTATGCAAAGAAAAAAACCACATTTGTTCAGCCTTTTCCATTGTGCAGTTCAGGCTGCGATGCAGCGTTGGTCCTGCTTGACTGAAATCTACCCCAGGTGTTAAACAGCACTTGAGTCCTGCTCCCACTGATGCCAGTGGTAGGAAATGTGGCACCCAGGACTGAAATGGCTGTGAAGAGCCTGTCACAGCCTTGTGAGCTCATATAAATTCCATCAAACACATTGAAATGAATGAGAACAACCTAGCCTTGTATCCTGTGTCCATTTAAATAACCTGTTGAACTACTAATGTCTCCCATCACTTCCCTCAAATTTGAGAATTACTCATCTCTTACAGACAGACAGCTGGAGCAAAGTTAACAGGCTTTTTTTTAAATCAGGGCATCACTGTGCATAGTTGACTTGTCCATGAGCAGTGGCCTAGGAATGTAATGGATATATGTCTACTTCTTTAGAATCAAGTCGTAAATATATTGTCACATCTCTGTGTTCTTACAAATTATTCCCATCAGGGTGATGGAATTTGGTGATTCTCTTGCTCGAGATACAAATGCCCAAAATGCTCCTTCCTGAGCACAGTAAGTATCAAATAACAAAAGAAAATTTACAGTTCCACAGCTGCTTTTTCAGCAAACCTTAGCCTTCCAACACTCTCTCTCTCAGCTTTTTTTCCTAAGCAGATTTACCATCCATTGTGCAAATTATCTCATATTTTCTTTTACTTTTCTCAGAAACACTGATTTGACAAGTTATACTCCTCAGGACCTAGAATGAGTGCTTGGTACTTCTGAATTTGTGATACCTCTTGTTCTCCAAGGGGCTGCCCCGTTTCCCCTGTCCTTCACTTCCTCTTTTAGAGTTCAATAGTCTACATGACAGTGTCTTAATTCAGCTGAGTATTTTGTTTCATAAGCTGAAACAAAAGCTGGCTGTTATACCCACAAACCTCAAAGTCGAATGTAGCCCACGACAAAAGCAGGGAATCAATATTTTCTCCCTTATGGAGATTCATCTACAATTATGTACATAGTAAGTAAGTTCATGAAAATAATCATCCAGTTTGCAATTCTGGCTTTCAAATTCCTTACACCAAGTTTTGCAACAGTTTTGCAGAAGTTCTTCCATAATATGCATCGTAATATGCATTTGAGAGTCAGATGACTTCCTCCATCCTGATGCATTTCATGATGCAAATTCTTCCAATTAACTAGCAGACTACCAATTTCACAGCCTATGTAGCAGAGTAGCTGTGTATTATCCATCACAGCTAATCTGGTACTGAATTTCAACACTGAAATTTTCCCTGTGCCACAGTGGCTACCAGAATTACCCCATTAAAAGCTGTGGAGTCACAGTTTCCATCTTACATACTTACATATCTTTGATTTGGCAAACAGGAAAGGATTGAAACTATGCTGCGCATAAAAATGGAACTTAATGTATGCGTTAAAAATAAACACAAACTAGGATTTCACCTATTCTGTCTATTTGCACTGATGTGAAAGGGAATTTGCTACAGATTTCAAAAGATTCAAGACTTCATACCTTGAAGAGAACAGTGAACTTAATCAATTGTAACTTAATTGTAATAATCTCCAAAATAATCAAAATACATATTCAATGATAAATATTGAAAAGAAAGTAAAAAAAACAATCAGTATGTGTGGACATGGAGGTGTGTAGAGACAGATTTGAACAGAACGAACCCATATAAATAAAATAAATGCAAATATACTAGAATACCTTTTAAAGTTTAAAAGAAATATAAACAAATTTTATCTTGCATAGTATTTGTAATATTCATTTTTATGTGATTAAAATGTTAGAGCTTGCTTACCTTCCTTCATGGTAGAATATATTAATTATCAGAACAAGGAATTGGAATAAATGTAAGAGAAGTGGATAAAACCATAAAAATCAGAGTGTTTTGGTTATATAAATTATATGCAGTTGATAACATTCTCAAAACAGCTTTATAGAAAGAGCTCAAGACTCACTAGGCTGGTTTTAATTTAGCAACTATAAATTATACATAGTTTTATTTATATTGTCAAATGCAATAGCTGAACTAGTTCTTTTTCCTCCTCTTTTCTAATTTTTCAGTCTGATTTTTCATTTTTGCTCTTCAAGCACAGTAGAATTTTAAGAATTCATAAATGTGAGTGTTGCTTTATAAAATAGATCATCTAATGCAATAGCTTGATTATGACATGTTACAGAGGGTTTTTTGTTTGGTTGGTTTTTAAAATATAATAATTTTGTAGGCTTTAAATCTTTACAATACTTCGTATTTTAAAAGAAATTGAAAAGATCAAACATCTTCATATTTCTGGTAACAAACATAAAAGTAAGTTAGGTGGATGAAAACAAACACACATCTCTTCTCAGCTGGTTTTCACTCATGAAAATGAACACAGATCAGTAGAGGTTAAGAGGATAATAACGGTTAACAACCATAATGAGAACACAGCAACAAATGCACTCTAACATTTAAAATATAAGTGTAGATTATACTTTTTTCTCTTGGTGAAGTCCTAAGTTCTGAGACTTTCTATCCAAATAACAAGGAGTGGACAATTAAAACAGCACTTGGTCTCCTGTATGAAATGCATGAAGGTTTTTGTGTTTCTAATCCTCCAACAGATCACTTGCAAAGAATCAAAAATATAAAGAACAAAAACTAAAATGGATATGAAAAAAAATCTGTTATTGCATCACTTGTAGAAAAAAGTGCCAGAGAAAATATTTAGAGAAAGCTGTAATGTGGAAGGATTTTATATCTGAATATGGGAATGTTTGTGGAATCCACTGAAAATACAGAAATATCAGCTGCTGTTTCTCTGCTGAAGGTGCTTAATGACTTGTCTCTGTATTGTAGGTGTGATCCTATGAGAGCCACAGAAAATGTAACACCCACATGAACTAGAAGTTGCTGGAATTGGAAGAACTTGAACATCTGCCTGTGTGGCAATGGTCATTTCCACCTGAAGGAGTTAGAGGTTGTTATTACCAAACCATGGCAAAGCTCCAAACCGGGTCAGTTATGCAGTTACACGGCACAGTGTACCTTTGATTACTGGATGAAGCAAGAGGGGCTTTCTGGCCAAAACCAGCCTCCCCCTGGCTTGTACCCGCTCCAAGCCTCACAGACCCCTTGGAGGCCACTGGCTGAGCATTGGCAGTGTTGGCATCCCTGGTGGATGACTTAGGAGGATGCCAAATACTCGAGGTCACATACTGGGGTGCATGCGCGGTACCTGTAGGCCTGGGTAACAGAGATTACAAGGGCGTTTGTAAATGAGGCTTTTCCTAGGTGACAGCAGCGGTTTGAGGAAGAGACAGAATTCCAGCCACAGATGGAGCTGGAGATCACAATGACTATGCAGATAAAGTAATGACTAATCTTGACAGTTCATTGGTTAATTACTGCTTAAGACCAGGAAAGGCTTGACAAGTTAAAATGGTACCTTGTGTTAAATCTGGAAATCATATTGCTATGAATATCAAAATAAGCAGAGCTGTGATGGTAATGGAGGTGGAGAAAGGCTGTGGTATGACAGATCACACAAGATTAAGGCAACACAGGAGGACAATAACACCCGTCATATATCACAAATTGCTCCTGGCAAAATAAAGTAATAGTTAAAAGAAAAGGAGATTTCGGTGAAGCAGTTGCATAGTCCTATAGATGGTTTTACACAAATGAAACTGCTGGTGAAATTCTAATGTGTTGCTTGTTCTTTACAATTTAATTTATATTCAGGAATCAAGAGGTTTATTTCCTTCTTTTTTTAATCCTTAATTTAAAAATAAAAATAATTTTTCCCAACGGTTCAAGTACCAGTTGCCATTGCTTGTGTCATTATTAACAAATAATGCTTGCACTCAGGTATTAACTCCATGCAACCTTTGTTCAAACATAAGCAGTCTTTAAAAAACCCCCAGAAATAAAAAGTGGTTGCATATCACCGAGGCAAGAATCAACAACAAAGAGAAAAGCAATAGGATAAAATTCTTTTCACAACTAACTTGTAAGAGGCCTTTCTTAGCTGCTTCTCCATGAAAAAAGCTGGACAGATTCAGTCAAGAAATACCTGCACATCAGTACTTGGGGGCTTAATAAATGAACTAATAGAAAATTGTTCTTAAAACTCCATCACAACCTGACAGTACTCCATTTCAAGAATATTTGATTTAAAACTTCTTATTTTTCAGGTTTATAAGCTCTGAGAAACACAATCCCCACCTGTTCCACATCACAGTGCATGAGAAAGAAATGCCTAATGAGCCCATTTAGCTGAAGCCTCTACTTCATCATCTGCTCAGTGTCCAAATTTCATGTTTTTGAGGTAAGAACAATATGGAGAAAGTGGAGATACACTCTTAACAGGAAGTAAATCAAACACAGCAAACTTTACCTGTTTTCTGATGCTGCTGCAACATTTTCCTTGTCTCTGTGAAAGGAGGGGATACAGTATGAAATAAACGCAATTTCCAGTGGTGGCAAAAAAACCCCACCCAAAACGACCAGGGAAAAAGAACATGGGTTGAGGAGAAATGTTTGGTTGCAAAAAGCGTCCTAGAGTGGTTGATCATAAATATAGCTGTGAGAAACCTCTTCAGCTTTCCAGGTGAAACCACCAGAGATACAAGTTTGCTCTATTCTTCTTACCAGTTGCAAACAACTTCGTTTCAATAATAAAGTAAAAGTAAAATTACAGTTACAAATGAAACACTGTATATGTGTATACAATTTCAGGAATAGTTTTAACTTTAATAAGTTCCCTTTTAAAAAAGAATTCAATAACATTCCAGCAGAATATACTTAGATGCCAAAATACTAGCAGTAAAAATAATCAGAGTTGGGCAATCCTCATGGATTCCATATTTTGAAGTGATAAGCAGTTAAATGGTTAACAAAGACTTACAAAAAAAAAGGATTTCTTATGCCTGGCATCACTTAAAAATTTTCTGCCCTATCTAAATACTAGTTTTCTCAACCTAAATTGGATTAGAAACAATTCCTTCAACTGGAAAACATTCCTTCATTGAGGTGAGGATTGTCAGCCTCAGTTTCACTGATAAAGAACTGGGCTGTTACTCTGTAAACACACACACACACTTAAAAAATAACTGATGGGTTTAAATGCAAGCAATTGTTTATCTGTAAGAAGTTAGGACACAAATATTTTCATAAAGAGTAGAATCCATTAGCCTTAAACACCTAAGTTCAAAATCCAGTTAGTTAAGTAATTGAGATAATCTCACTATTTAGCAATTTAATGGGTGATTGCATCCTTTCCTATTTAAGGAATTGTGCTGAAATTTCAACAGCTTTAAAGTTGAAATATGACAAATGAGAATTTTTCTTAAGTGGGATGTAAAATTACAAACCACAAAGCAAATGTCCTTATTTACCCAACTGAACCTTCATTCTGAAGCATCCTTTGAAAACAAAAAAGGAATACATGCACTTCTTAACATGGATTTGCTGTGCTCCAGTCATTAACTTACATTATGTTTGGAAGGCTATTTTTAATATTGTTCACATTATTATCAGTATTGTGTTTGTGTACTTACACATTTACATATATATGTTTAGTCACATGTTCTTTCTTTAGTTCAGTTCCAATAAAGTTATAAAAACCAATCCAGTTAAGATCAGCTAAGGCTTGGGCATAGGTGTTCTCTTCGAATTTTTAAAACCCTAAATAAAATGTAACCCTAAAATACACGAATTGAAGCCAGATTTTGAAACCCAGAAGTTGACCTGAAATTCCCCTCAGATGTGTCTGTCTGAATAAGATGTTCCTGTGGTCAGAAGAGCCTGCCTTGAACAGAAATCCCCCAAGGAGGTCAATGGCTCACCACTCTGAAGCAATGAGAAACCAAACACTGTCTTTATGGTAACCAAACCGTGAGTTCACTGCAATGCCAGCTATGAAACAAGGTGCAGGAGGATGGATTAGAGACTGTGCAGGTGTGGGAAGTGTTAATTTACCAAGAGCCATAATCATGCAACAATATCAAAGAACACAGTCAGAGCCTGGAAACAAAATATAACATTATTTATCTCCAGTGTTGCCAAATGCTCCATGAGAAATTACAGCCAAGACCAAAAGGCAGGCAGTTGGGGTCAGGTGAAGCAGTGCTAAGCCTCTGTTGTTACAATTAATCTGATCCTAACTTCTCTGTTCCAACAGAACACACTGTGGCTACACTGAACAAGGCAAAAAAGTCACTTGACTCAAGGTCACTTTGAGGTCGAGATTTCAAAAAAGCCTATTCCCAAGTGTACAATATTGGATAACACTGAGTGACAATGGAAGGGAAGTTGTGAAGGTTAAAAAGAGAGACAGAAGTATAGTAAAAATACTTCCACAGAATAAAACAAAGGAAAAGGCAGAGAGTAAAGGGAAAAATGAGTTCAAAGGCACATAACACTTCTTCATGGTTTTGCTTCCAGGAACTTTTTCTCTGCCCAGTCAATAGGAGCAATTCCCATTTGGCTATCAAGAAGAAAGGCTCAAGATCAGATGTGCCTCTGACTGGCAATCCTTGCATTTTAAGGAACCGACTATTGGATTTCTGGCCATTACAATCCAAACATTTTTTTGATAACTAAATGCAGAAATAACTTTACTTTTGAGCCAAATACATCCCTCGGGCAGGCTCAGTAAAGTCAATACCTTCACAACATGAAAGAATTTGGCTCAGAATATTATGAGCTGTTTGTATCTCTGTCTACACAGGCTGCTGCAATAACTGACAGTAGTGGATAATAGTTTTAAGCTATCTGGGAAAGATTTAAAATTACTGTGTGGGGATTTTTTTTTGGTCTGCAGTTGTTTTTAGTCCCCACTGAAATGGCTTTTGATAGAAGGGTCTCAGTCAATGACTGTTCTGAGAGAACAGTGCAACTCCCACAGATTTCATTAAATGTTGGACCTGTATTTCAAACAAGACCTATTTATGCAATATACTGTCTTCCCAATTACACAGTATATTATACAGTGGAAATTATGAAATGTTTTCTTCTCATAAAATATGCTACATGATATGGTGCTAAAGGCAGAGTGAAATTATAGAAATAGAGTCTTTCCCTCCCACACACCAACAAGAATTACAATAGTTTGAGTAACAGAAGGCAAAATTCATTTGCAAGCCAAGCTTTTGTGTGTTATTGGACCCTAAAAACAGCCTGGAGAATCTTCAGAGAGTTTTCAATAAATGAGTATGTTAAATCCGAACTGTATGTACTGGACATTGGAATGCTTTCCCACTCTATTTTTCGGAACCAAATGCAACAGATTCCCAAACATGTACATGTAGCGGGCAAGTTGAAATGTGGAGGTGGTGCACCTTCCTTCTTCTTTGATAAGAATGGATCCAGACTCCCTCTCTTTAAAAGCTCTGCTCTATTCCACTAAAGTGCAGAGACAGAATCATATGATGTGTAATGAAGACCTGGTGAGATAAGAAACATGAGGTGTCCCAGGGGACCACATGGTCCTTCAACTACTCTTTCAGTACTGAAGCAAAAAGTGAATATTCTAATTGAGTTTTTTCTCTATACTCTCGTGGAGCAAGAGTATTTTTCTAATTTTACAAATGAGAGACTAAAACTTAATATATTTGTTCATGGTCTAAAATAAAGTCCACAGCAGTGTAAAGAACTGAAATAAACTCTCCCAACCCCCAGCTGAGTATTTAAAATATCAGTTCACCCTCTTTAATGAGGTATTATAGATTTTTTAACAAATATATCTGTTCAGTTTATCAGTATTTTACTGTATTGAGAATCCAACAGTCTTCTGCTGAGTCTGACAGATATACAATAGTCTTTTTTCAAAGGGGAAATAGACCTACAGATAATTAGGCTCTATATTCATTGAAATTAAAAATTCTGTTTCTCTAGTAATATAGTGTGGATTTGCAGGACTAATCAGACATATGATAGCTTTCAACCTAGCATGTACTTATATTTATATAAGCATATTTGCATACAAATAAAATTTCCTTTTAAGAAGTAGCACTAAGAAAGCAATTTTAAAGAAATTCTTATAAGGTGTCTGGGAGTAAAGTTCTGTGAAAGCTATTTTGTAATTGCCTTCCAAACATTTTTTGTCTTGAAGGCATGAGACACTGACACTGTTGGAAACGGGACACTGAGCTACATTAACTGCTGTTCTGATCCTGCGAGGCCATTTCTACATTTCTGCATTTGCAAGCTGAGAATTTTACCATGGTCAAATGACTGCTGAGGTTGCTTGCCTTTTTTCCCCTCCCCATGCTATATTTCTGTTATTTTAACAAAGACACCAGAAGACAAACAAGGAAGTGACAGGCAGTTAACAGGACAGGACAGAAGATGACTATCATGCTGGTTTAGTTAACACTTCAGCTTGGGATCACAAGAAGGAGCAGAAGAGCTAGTCTCTCTTTTTCAGCCACTGTAGTTAAGAATGTGAGCAGCCCACGCCAAAACAATTGCAATGTATCCTCGTATGTCTGCTTTCCAAAACAGGGAAATACTTTTCTCACAGGGGTATACTGGTTTGAGCAGACAGTGCCACAGAATAGGAAAAGCATTATCATAGATTCAGTGGAAAATAACCAGCAATTCATTCTCAACATGTAGTATGGAACTCAATCAAAGCAGCTCACTAAAATCCCAGCCAATCCCTCCTATGAATGCATTTTAGTGGCGTCTACAGGGTTGCTGTTAAATTTAATAGTCACAGAATAAATGCAGCTGGACATACAGCAGCATCAATGTTGGGGAAAGGTAAGGTAACTCTTGCCCAAGGTTTACATTGTGATATTTGGCATATGAACTCCAATTTTAAATTTTATCTTATTGGCAAATACATCACTTTAATAAGAACAAAGACTGCAAAATTCTGAGCTTGTGTAGCAATTGGAGTTGGGTTTTAATTCAGATAATTATTCCCTATCTTGGCCTTAAGTGTGTACTTTGATTTAATTGAATGTTTCCCTGTAGCTTTCTATAGCCTCACTGTAAAGCACAGGGCTTCACCACGAGGCACCAGAGCACAGGATCCAACCTCTCAGTGTTCGTGACCACTACAGACAAAACCAACGCACAGTGAGTTTGGGTTTTGTACACCAGGAAATGATTCCCCGCTCATTGAAGTGTTCTTTCTCCTCGTGACTTCACTTTTCTCCAGGGAAGCTGAGGAAGGAACAAGAACTCAGAGGTTTGACTTTCAGGGGGTAGTTTTTTAGACCTGCTTTTTAATTTGTGCACATTTATGATAAGAAAATTCATACTTCCTCCATATGGCATTAAGCTAAGTTTGAAGCTGTCCCTGAAACCCAGCAATGTGTCTGTGCTGTTCAGTTCCTGAATCAAATAACTAAGTGGTATGAATTAGAACTGTTGTCATCTTTTCAAAATGTGGATTAGATTTTATTTCATAAGCTCTCTTAAGGGTTTTCTTACCTTCCCTTTCTCTCATTTGTAATCATGTAACTTTCTGGGTCAGCTACAACAAAAATGCTTACATGGAAATGAACTATTAGGAAGTTATTAGCATTTAGGGTAATTTTACTGACATTAATGCAATTTAGAAGCAGAATAAAAGGAAGCAGTGCCAGTGCTGTGCTCCAGCTCACCCTAAGCAAAGCTGTGAGCCAGGCTGATGATCCACAGACCCCAACTGAGCGCCTCTGAGTTACAATGCTTGTTGGAAAACAACTGCTTTTCCCTTGTTGGACTGTGCAGTCAGAGAGAAAGGCAGCACTGGTGTCTTGGTTAGCCACCTGCATCAGCTGAAGGACGCACATGCAAATTTTAAAGGCTTCACAGTAGAAATGAAAGTTAATAATCATTTCTGATCATGCAAAAGTTACATGGTGGACAGGAACATGCAGGAGACAGATGGCAAAGATAAGATGCTACATATAGGTCAGTACACCCACACTCAAAGTTTAATTTCAGCTTTAACAGGCTCTGTTAGCTTATGCATTACTTTCTCTATGAATTGTTTTGAGAAAAGTTTCATGGTATTTTCTAATTGCATTTGGAAGCTTCACTCTTTCAATTTTAAGTGGGTACATTCAAGTGGACACACTGTACCTTACACCGTCTTTGGCCAATTTATTCCACAGGGAACCGACTTGGAAACAAGGGATTTATGATGACTAAATAATTTTTTTCCCATAGAGCTTCCAGGGGTATTTTGAGGAAGAAAGATTTTATATTTGATCAATTTTCTCTTCTGATTTCACTCAGGATTCATTGGAGACAATTGAGTTATTTCACTGTTCCTATGCTTTTATCACTCTTCAGGTGTTAAAAGGTAAGCAGGGATTAGAAAATATTATATGGATGTGCTTATTATTTTTGATTATGTTCCTTAAGTGGGAAACCTACCTAGAGAAAGAAGTCTGCTTTATTTCACAGGCAGTTGTGGAAAGATAGGGCATATCTTTCAAAAGTAGCAATTCTGGTAATTTGAGCAGCAGATAGGAGGTTTTTGGCAATTGGGCAGGCCAGCAATGTTAATCATTGGACATTTTGGGCAACCAAGGAAGGAAATCAAGATGCCTTAGCTTGTCTTGGTGGTGTCAGATGGCTTTGATTAGTAGCCATAGAAAAAAGATGTTATTGTGCTTAAGAGCAAGTTTTAGTCAATTAATTTTCATGTATCTGCAGAAAGCTGTTGACTAAAGGCAAACTGATTAAAGAAAGTAATTATCTGGTATCCATGCACCGTACCAAAATACTGGCTTTTTAACTTCACAAAATCAAATTTGTGTAAGGATCCATATAAGTTTCTGATACATATAATGGCAATCCCAGTCACCGAAGCTCATGGTATACACAGCTAAAGAAGCCACTAAATCAACTTAGATCCTGTGGGAACTGGAGTGCACAAGGGAAAAAGTGGTGTCACTTCTGCCCCTGAGGAAAACTTCAGAAAGCTCTGCGATGTGAAAGAGTTGGACTTTTCAAAAGTGATAAAGTAGTCCCAAAAAGACTTGCTCCTTGCTATGGAAGATATACTCCACCCATTTGTGCATAATGAGAGAGACACTGCAATGACGTGACCTCTGTATCACTCAGCAAAAACATACTGTCCTTCCTGTGCAGGCAGGCATGAGGAGAAGGAGGCAAGGGAAGGAGCCACAGAACCTTTCTCCTTTTGTCGTTTTGTCATGCATGAAAGGATGAGAGGTCAAATTGTCACACCCGCTCTCCTAAAGCCACACTGCAGCCATGTCCCATCAGCACACACTGCATGCAGTCAGTGCCTCTGCTGCAAACTGAGCACTGCAGGAGGTCAGGGGGGCTCTCGGAGCAGGAGGCAGGGAAGCAGGATTCAGGAAAATGTTAGTTTAGATCAAACAGCCTTGTACCACAGCAGAAAAGGAGCATGTCCCTGTGCCATAACCAGACAAGCAGATTTACCTGGAAGGCCTTTTGGTTTTGATTTCCTACTGGCATCAGCTTTGCTGTGTCTTCATTAAATGCTTATAACACTATGCTTTACTGGCAATATTGGGAAAGGCAGGGGGTGCATATGACTATCCACATCCTGTGTTTTCCTTTGTTTTTGGCATGGAGGTTATTTAGAAGACAATTTTGTCACCAACCATTGTCCTTGGCTCAGCAGAGCAGTCACAGGTCAAAATATATTCGGCATGGGACAGATACACCTGCCTATCATCAGTGCTGTTTTAAAGAATTAACTGACTCATTGAGACCTCAATCAGGAACCCATTTTAAGCCTCACTGCCTTTAATTGTGACTGATCTTCCTGTGTGAAACAGCAGACTTCTGCAAGTGCTCAGGAAGCACTGCAAGAAGGGGTTGGTCACTCAGAAGCCACATACAGTGAGATAAGCCTGAACATACTGAAATATAATAGGCCAAGCTTGCCCTTTTACTGGAACAAAGCTACTCTTTTTCAAAGATTTAGTGCTTTTGTTATCAGGCCCAGGTTTGTTATTGTCACTAGCAATGATATGCAGTAGAGTGAAAAATCCAGGCCAATTTCTCTGCCTTACAGACAAAGTCTGCCTCCTGCTTGGGAAGCAAAAATGAGGCCTCTTCAGAGTTGCACAAAAAAAAGGTCCATAACATTAATTTTCTGGACTTGAAGATCACCATGATAGCATGGAGGAAGATTTTTGAGGAGTAAGAGTTTAGGAATTACTAGTCTACATATAAAAAGGAAATTACATAGAAATACTTGACTGGCAGTTTTAATACAAAAAGTCTATCACTTCTGAGATTTTTTTAAAAGGGACAGGACTAACAGTTGAAAAAAGTTGAAGTAAAAATCTTGCTGTAAGGATTAATGAAGGCATCTTCACAAAAGGTCTTTAACATTGCAAAAGTTCTAAAAGCTACCAGATAGCCAAGATTTTTCCTATTTTTTCTCCTCCTGTAACTGCATAAAGAATTGACATTCGACAAGCTTGGAGAGTGTTAGATTCCATTTTTTATCCTACAGAAAAAAGGATTAAAACTACTGCCCTATGTGATTACATGGTTTATATGCACTGAATTTATATCATTAAAACCACTGAAGCAGAGCTAAGGGGAAGGGAGTACTTAATTACATCTCCATTAATTTCATATCTGATAAAATTATTATTAGAAAATACCTTTCAAAATAACATTAAGTGTAAACATTGAGATATAATCTAGACATTTCCATTCCAACACATGCTCTAGGACTCTTGGAAACAAGTAGTAGCTGTATTATATTCATAAAACATTAAGGATACACAATTGTTATTACCATGAAGAGACTGTATTACTACTTATTCATAAAAACATCTAATTTGGTTTAAAATTATAACTAGAAGATTTAGGTACATTTTATGTTTATGAAAAAATCTTAATTGCCTATTGATATTTTAAATGCTATCAAAATTTCCCATACATAAGTAAAATTCACCACCACTTTGGTTCACCAAAGGTTGCTTCCAGCAACAATCAGGAAAAGTTAAAATGTTGCTCTTACTTCATGCAGTGATGCTGATTTACCACAGGTACTAATAAGATGATGTGATCAGAATCTGTTTGTGTTCCCATAAGGAAAATACAAATGCATGTTGTGAATTAAGAAGCATGTCCTGAAGTGATCTGGTATTTAGCTAAGAAAAGTGAAATGCATTTTAAAAGGAATCAGTGCTCTTAAGTAATACTGAAGAATTAGTTTTTTTATGTATGTATGATAATACACTTTAAACACTTCAGTATTTGGTTGATTCATGCAAAATTCTCCATGAACAGTAGCTTTTCCTTATTTCTATAACAGAAAAAAAAAAGGGAGATTGAATGAACTTGGTTCTTGTATGGACTGCTGAGACAAATTTGGAAGCAGCAAAAAGTGTAATAGTTTCAATCTGATCTCATGCACGAATCCCTTTGATTGGAATTACTGCTACCAGACAAAGGTACCTAACTCAACTGCTTTGTCAGGTTTATTCCAATTCAGACAACTTAAAGGTCAATAATAATTACAGCTAATAATGGAAAGCTTTTTGACCAAATTTTGTATTTGGGAAAGAAAAGTTTTCCTTCTTTCAATAATGAGTTGAAGCAGTTATTGTTTTAAACCAGAATAAAGTACTGTGTAAAACAGGCACATAATTATTTTAGTTTTAAAACCTTTTATTTCAGATAAAGCATGCTGCTATATACAGAAAAAAATGTGAGTCAAAGCAAGAGCAATATAGAATGGGCAACATATTCCTTAAAACTTACAAGATGCTTTTAAAAGTTTCAGTGCACCAGCAGTATGACATATTCTTCTCAATCCTAAATCACCTCTAGCAAAATGTCATTTCCTGGCAGATCCTGAGCAACCCCAGCTCTCTTTTATAGAATGATAAATTAAAGTTTCCAACACAAAACTTACAGCAATGGTTTCAGTAGATTACTTCTGCCAGTATAATGTATTGAAATATAACTTCACAATGCTAATATCTTATTTCAAACAGCATCATTCAACTATGCAAACTGTGTTATGCATTTAGCAAAGTCTAGGCCAATCACTTTTCCTTTTCACCTTTCTTTCTCCTACTTCATTATCTTTACATAAGTAAAACTGTGAAAATCTCATTCTTCCTCCTCCTAAAGAAATACTGTCAATAACTTCCCCCTCATTTTCTTCTAGAATTAAAGTCAAGAGACTAAAACATCAACTAGCGATGTTTTGCTGTATACTAAAGTTTGAGATAATAAAGGGAAAAAAAAGCTAAACTACTTAATAATGAAGAACACGACCTGGGTTGTATCACGATTTCACTTTCGGTGACAGTGAATGGCTAACAGGCTAACAGCAGAAACCTACTGCCTACAGTACATCTTTGCACGAGTGGCATGCTCAGGCTCTAACTCAGGCCAGCAGTTAATGTGTTACTGTGACTCTCTCGTCTTTGCCCTCTGACTGGGGGCGTTTAGCTTTTAACGTTAAGGAGCTGCGCGGACAGGCCGTGATGCCAGTTGCGCAATTTGGCAAAGCGTGGGCTGTTACGTTCGGTTTCAAACCTCTCCCTGTGGCATGAGGAAAGAGAGACAGAGAGAGACACACATACACAGAAGAAAGAAAGGAGGGAGAAAGAAAGGGGTTAGGGACCACGGCTACCACTCCCCTTGCCTTACAACTAGGGCAATGGCAATTTATTTGGATTTTTTTCTCAGCTTTCAAATCAGCGTAGTGAAGGCTGGGTGATGCTTTTTGGACCATGCGTGAAAGGTTTTGCAGTGGTTTATTTCTGAGAAGTAACTTGATATAACTTCTTATTCTTTGACTTGTGCTTGGTATTACAGGGCTGCTTTTGCTAGAAATGCAGTGTAATCCCATTCTTTTCCTCCCAGCAGTTTCTCTTGGCTTTTCCCTCCCTCTTACACAACTGAGGAGTCAGTGAAAGTTAACTCATACGAGTGCAAAATGAATGCAAATATTTTCCATTCTGTAACACCTCAGCCCACATATAACCTGCTGTCCTTCCTGCAAGGACCACCAACCCTAGGTTTCAGCAGTACTTTTCTATAGTTTCGTCAGAATTAATGAGTATTAGTGTTGACATAAGTTTGCATAGATATTTCTGGTCATTTGTGTCACAAAGCAGAACAACAGGGGATTTTCAAAGCAGAGTCCTGTGAAGCATCGGCCACCTCCTGCCACCCCAGACAGCGGACTGGGGTGCTCGAGCCATGTTCAGCACCTCTCAGGATTTAATCTTTTCTAGATACTCTATAGTTTAAATTCAGCTTTTGTACATAAAAAGGGGAAAAAGGAGGATGTGAGATGATAGCACAGTCAAGGAGAAGTATATCAAACAGAATGAAAAATAAAATGTTATTTGCAAAACTTTTTATGGTCATTGCAAACAAGGTCATTTTTTGCTCATTATTTACACTCAAAACACAAGACAATTTATTGTGTTAATGTAGTGGAACTTGAGAGTAAAACCAGCCAAACAGAAAGGAGCAGACTGGGCTGGTTTTACTCCTCAGGCTGAGGAAACCACAAAACAATAAACAGAGTGAATGCCAACAAATTCACTGATATTTCTAAATCTTTTGGCTTAATAACACAGTGCCATGCAAGTAACAGTCCTAAAGGAGCCTTGATGTATGACTTCTCAAACTACTTTTTATGTTTTTAGGTAATTAAGAGCTGTAAAGTATTCCTACCTGAAACTTCCTGATGGTATTTTTTTCCAGCTACACCAGAATATACTAGCTCCAGTGGGTCTGGCATGTAATTTAAAAACTCTTACTGCTTTCAAGATATTACTCCTCCATTCAAGGAAAAGATATTCAGAAACATCTGTTTGGCTTGAAATGGATCCCATCTCTCCAGAAAATATGCCACAACAATCATCACACCAGCAATGAAAAGTTTTCATAGCAAGTTATACTTTTATATGTGCCTTCAAAATAGCAGCAGCATGAGCAAAGGACAGTCATGCAACACACTACTATTAACAGAAAGGAGTATTCTGCCACACGAAAATTCTCAAGTTTATGGATTTTTTCAATATATGTCATGAAGTTGGAAGCAGCAATCTAAAAGGGACTATTTTTATGTAAAACAGTTCTGCCAAAAATAAGCTACATCTTTCCTCCCCCCACTCCTAAGTGTTTGGAAGAAAGCTGATCGCCATTCCATGCAATTCCTGCTGGCAACACTGAGGAGCTGACACAAAGAGACAAGAGAAAGCACCAGAGAGAGTTTGCTCACGGCCTGCCTGAGGCCACAATGATGGATGCCTGCACAGCCAGGGCCCTGCTGCCAAATCCCCAGTGGAGCGTGTCCAATGTTTGAGGTGGGTGTCAAGCACCCACATGGTGCCAGCACTATCACTGGAGTAGGAATGAGACCCCATTTCATTCCTTGCACCAGAGCTTACACCAGCTGCACTGGCCCTGTGCGACGACCTATACATGCTCCCTTACGCCTCTGCTTTCAATGCACGCCTCAAACCTGTTCAGCTGTGCCTAAACATAACCAGAAGCGTCCTTGGGCAAGAAAAGGATAAAAACAGTGATACCTAGAGACCGCAGAAAACGTGAAAACAGAGAGGATACAGTCATGTACTTGGAGTTACACCGGATAGAATGTTGCAATTTACATGTATAGATGTGTTACCAGATAACTACTGTCAACATATCTCATACCATGTAAAGTTTCCGCTATTTTGTATTTTCCAAAGCCACAGATTACACCTAGAGAGATTATTTCTTTAAAACCACATATTACTCTCAGATATGAATGGGGCACTGTTAAGTTCAGCACAAGGCTTTAAATCCCATCATAATAAGGATTTGGATGTGTGCTATTACATCAAAACAGATAATGCACAATACATGTAATGAGAATTAGGCTTGCACATTTGAGGGAAGAAATAAATCCCTGAGGGCTATAATGCCAAGCCTGGTGTTCGGGCACCCAGCCATGAACTTGGGTGAACTGCAGCAGAGGGTTTATAGCAAACACCAGCTGAAAGCATTCTTGTAGTCTCACAGGGAAGAGAGCAGGTATCTTTCTCACTGACTCAACATTTGTAACCTGCGCTGTGATCAAAAGCTCAGAACCACAGGGCAGTAAAAATTAAAATAGAAAAAGAAGAGGTGGATTGAGTACCAAACCCATCACAAACGCAGCCAGCGGCTTAGAGCAGCTAAAGTGAAACAGGGATTTGAAGTATGCAAACAGAAACTAAGGCTTGCATGCAGAATGCTCCTGATTCAATTGCAGTTTTTAGGCTCAACATAAGAATCTCTAATACATCTATTTCCTGGATATGCAGGATGATGATAAATCTTTAATTCCATATTATATCTCTGAACATATCCACTTTTTCATTGTTTTTGATACATCATATGAAACAAATACATTTATCCATTAGCAAAAGCAGTCCTGTGCTTCCATATTCCACAGATTTAGGTCATATTTATTCCAAACAAAACATAAACTAATGATTATGGGTATGAATGGAAACAACTCCTTTGCTGTATCATTTAAGGAGAATCAAATGTCAATCAGAGGGTCATCCAAATAAATTGCTCACAAATTTCAGTGCTACCACAACATTATATATTTTTATCCACTTACACATTCAAGTAGCTACACAGGGCTTGGAACTCATTCACATTCACACACCCAGTAAAATACAGGAAAGTTGCATGAGTAGAGAGCTTTCAGATTTGAACACACACTTCAGCAATTTTGCACTGATTTTCCTAAAAACATGCTGACTCGTTATCCTTCTCATTCAAATGCCTCTCAATGATAGCATTTTAATTTTAGTGATTTTTAAGTAAATGTGTTAGAATACTTTAGGACAAAAATATAATAAAGGAAGTTCATATTAATACCATTTTAAGACATTATTGGGTTATCAGGAAGGAGAAAGCTGTATTTTTCACAGGGAGTTGCCTACCTTGACCTCCTCAGGGCTTCTTCATCCGGATCTTGCACTGTAGAAAAAAATGTTTCAGTTAAAAAACAGAAAGGAATTGGCTTTATGCTATTTTAAATTCTTTAGAAACTTATCAAAAGTCTATCTAAAGGTGCATTTACACTGACTTTGCAGCAGTGGAATTTGTAAGAACATCATGAAGAGGAACAGTTCCCTAGGGACAGGAAGGAGGATGTAAGGAGGAAAATAGCTATTACAACTACTTTCCTATTCATTATTAGCAATGTTTCACAGCTGCAGGCAATGATTCTATAAAGAGGTCCTGCTGTTTTGTACAAAGCAGGAGAGACAGCAGCAGCACATTAATGGGGGAAGGAAATACTAAATATTTCCCCCTGATGTGGGAAAAGGCCCTGACCTTCCTTCTCTCTACCTCAGAAACCACCAATGAGCTTAGTACCAGGTAGCCATAAAAACATTTCCATAAGCAACAAGCAACAAACTTAAAGCTCTGTGACATTCATATCAGATCTAGGCTTAGATAACAGGGCTGATAGGGCCACAGATTCCATACAAATGGTGATTCATGATTTGTTTTGACCTCCAGAAGTCACTTCTATAAAAGACTGTTACAGAAGACATGACTTATCATTTTTGTCTAAAAAATGGACAGCTCTGTATGTTTAGGCTGCAGGAAACCCAAAGACTGCACGGCAGAGATTCGATTTGTAAGTAGGAATAACTATGGGGTGCCAAATGCTCGTTTACTGTACAATCTGTTATACTTTCATGGTGAGACCCCTGGCAGATCAAAGAATTTTCTTCATAAAGGGTGAGATTGTTCATTTTGATTTCTGAGTTCCCTCAAGTTACATCCAGGATCTTCACCCTCGCTGAAAACTACACGAGCCTGGCCATGAGTCTTCCCTGAGTCTTCCTATCAGTGACGAATACCAGGGCAGTGAGGAAAGACAGGAATCTAAAATCAGGATGAGGGGGATGTTTTGGCATTCAACTTACTGTACTCGGTTCCAGTCATCTGGGCAAGGATGCGGAAGGACTTGGACTGCAGGTTGGCAGAGCGACGGCTCCAGTCCTCGCTCTCGTCCTCAGGCTTGTTCTGAGTTTTAAGCACAGCCTGATACACCGGAGAGGCACTGTCCACGTGAGGATCCTTTATAGGGAGGGTACTGCAATTCAGAAGGCGAAGTGTTGGAAGCAGCTCTCTGGTCTCAGTTTCTCACCCAGCCATCCCCAACATGACTTTGAAATGGTTGCTTTTTAAAAAGACACATAGATCAATTCTATGTTATGCTCATTCTGTCACTGAAAGGGCCTATTATCATTCAAATCTGCTTGGAAATACCTGTTCATGATTCCTCAGCCAGTGCAGGCACACAAGCGTACAGCGGTTAGAATAATATGTAGTGATAAAGGAGAATAGGCCAGGGAAAAACATTCCTTTCTCTATTTTTGTTCCATATTATTTCTTATAAAAATTACTTCATGTTGGTACTGTTTTATATTTTCTTTAAATTACAGTGTTGGGACAGTGTACCTTAAGGCTGCAATTAGAAATAAACCCATATTTCATTATAAAAATAATGTGCTAGGCTTTTATAGCTTTTTCTAGAGATGATTCTTTTTCAAATTGAATCTGCCATGGTCTGGATTCATTGTCTACTAAACATTGCATTGCATTGTGAAGCACAGCAAGTCTACGCTTGCACTCAAGACTTGCATATAGAAGTAGTATCTGAAATCTTTAATGACAGAATATATCCCAGGGTCTTACAACATGCTTAATCATCTTGCAAAGTGATATATCTAATTGTGCACGCCTAAAATCAAAGCTACACAGGTCTGTAGCACAAGTGAGGTGACCTCTCTTTGGTTTATGATGCAGGCTAGAAACAGGCTTAGTAACTTACTAGCTGCTTTTTTTTCCCCCCAATGAAAATAACTTCTGCATAGCAGAATTAAAATTAACTATTAACAGAGCTGCAGAAATATACACTGAGGGGATGATGTGTGCTTGGAACAACTTGGCTCCATGGCTGCTCTAAATACAAGGTCTATTTTTGAAGTAAGTGATTTATTGTAAAAGCTTTATGCTATTCCATAAAGAGCTTTGTGAGCAGCAAGCTCAACTTCATGAAAACTGAGAAACAGTTCTGTTAAAAGTTAAGGGCCATTTGGTCCAACAGTTGCTTCCTTGGTTCAGGCTCGAACTTAGTGCTCTCCAACTGTGTTAGTGATCTTCTTTTCACTGTGCAGAGAAAATCTATTGAGAACTTGGGTCTGTGATTCAAAAGCCTGAGAGGAATCCTGAAAAAGCCAAGAAACGTGTCTGACATCCTACATACAGTGGGATGAAAAATCTTACCAGGTAGTGCTTTAAATATCAGTATTTCCCAGCTGACACACTCCTCTTCTACTGGTTTGATGGATTTACACATAGTAGCATATAGTCATGTTCTTCATAACCCCCATATATGCAAACTTCTCACTTTCTTGAGGAGCCACCAAAGCAAAAACCCCAGTTAAGATTTTTTGTGTTCCAGCACAATCAGCTGTGGGGTGGAACACAGCTTAGAAAGGTGAATTTAGAGAAAAACTTGACTCTTCAGTTTGAGCTCTGCCATGAAACATACACAAGTTATGTAAAAAAGTCCCTCAGTGTGAAAGATGGCCTGTAGGAGGAAGCAGCATTTTCCAGCTCCTTTTTTAGCTCAGGTTTCCTAGACCACAATCCTTACAATATCCNGCCTTCTCCTGCCTTCTGCTGGAATAGTCTTTGCATGGAAAAGAGGTTCTTTGTAATACCAACAGTAAGTCACAGCAACACCCTCAGGACTGTTCTGCTGCTGCTTCCAACACTTGGCTACTCTGAAAGTTCTGTCACGTTAATGTTCCCCAAAAGGTGATTCTGTTTTTAAGTCCCCAAGGCGCTTCAGGGTGCTTTACACCCAGAACCTGCACCTGTATGAATACCAGAAGTGACTGCCTGATGTGGGCCAACAATTAACCTTATATCCCTACAATGACATCTTAATCTTGTAGAAGCTTAAAAACCTGCTCTATGGGACAGCAAATTTCCCAGCTGAACACTATTCTAGAGTGAATAATAAACCAGTGGATAGACAGTGCTGCTGATTTTAACCACAGACCACAGTAGCAGCAGTGGTGTGTCAGCTGCAGATAGTTCAAATTCCTCTGTTTAAATCCTCTAGCCCAAATGCTTTCTTCTTATATTATGACCAATGTACAAAAAAGCAGTTCAAAGCTTTATGTATAGATATTCCATTAACTCAAGCATTGTTAAAAAACTAGAGCTGGAGGCTGGACCGCAAATTTCACAGTAGCAATGTGTGGCATTAATATGACATATTAATATCCTTATGGTAGATGATTAAGGCAGGAAATGGAGCTCAGTGAATTAACCTCCCTAGCAGAGTGAAACACACTCATATAAATTGAACTAAATTAATGCAATACATTGGAGTATTTCCAACTCTGTCCTTAATTCAGCA
>WAAG01010515.1:1131-11428 GCA_013390105.1 Tichodroma muraria | reverse complement strand
TAGCAGGTACAGAAGGCAGAATGCAGACTTGTTTATTTTGGGAAGGCTGTGCCATCAGTGGCTTCCATTAGTGCTGCTCCCGTGGGCAGCAATGGACAAAACAGTGCCAGCAGTTCTGCCTTCTTTAGGTGGAAGAGGGGAGAGAGAGCAGTAGTCCTCCTCTTTTGGCCCATCACACATGGCTGAAGGGCTTGCTGAGACAGGAAAGAAAGCAGTGAGTTCTGCCTTCTCCTGCCTTCTGCTGGAATAGTCTTTGCATGGAAAAGAGGTTCTTTGTAATACCAACAGTAAGTCACAGCAACACCCTCAGGACTGTTCTGCTGCTGCTTCCAACACTTGGCTACTCTGAAAGTTCTGTCACGTTAATGTTCCCCAAAAGGTGATTCTGTTTTTAAGTCCCCAAGGCGCTTCAGGGTGCTTTACACCCAGAACCTGCACCTGTATGAATACCAGAAGTGACTGCCTGATGTGGGCCAACAATTAACCTTATATCCCTACAATGACATCTTAATCTTGTAGAAGCTTAAAAACCTGCTCTATGGGACAGCAAATTTCCCAGCTGAACACTATTCTAGAGTGAATAATAAACCAGTGGATAGACAGTGCTGCTGATTTTAACCACAGACCACAGTAGCAGCAGTGGTGTGTCAGCTGCAGATAGTTCAAATTCCTCTGTTTAAATCCTCTAGCCCAAATGCTTTCTTCTTATATTATGACCAATGTACAAAAAAGCAGTTCAAAGCTTTATGTATAGATATTCCATTAACTCAAGCATTGTTAAAAAACTAGAGCTGGAGGCTGGACCGCAAATTTCACAGTAGCAATGTGTGGCATTAATATGACATATTAATATCCTTATGGTAGATGATTAAGGCAGGAAATGGAGCTCAGTGAATTAACCTCCCTAGCAGAGTGAAACACACTCATATAAATTGAACTAAATTAATGCAATACATTGGAGTATTTCCAACTCTGTCCTTAATTCAGCAGGCCTTTTCCTTTTTTTAAAAACATAATTATATTGTGGATGAGTAACTAGGACATATGAGCCGCTCAGCATGGAAGTGTAAAATAGAGCGCATTGCTGATTATGAGCATTTCATAAACCTAAATGTGACAGTTGATTCTTACAGACAGCCTAAAGATGCACATAACCACGTTAATGCCTCTGTTATACCTCTTTGTAATTTAATTTCTTTCCATCTGGGTGTGGATGTGCAGAAATATCATGCATCTTTAAGCATATTACTTTAAATTGATGGTACTGAAAAAACAAAAACCTCGTCTCAAATGGGTTAGAGCTGCTGGAGGTTTTTATTCTAGAGCCTAAGGTATTCTAGTAGGAGTCAATCAAAATTACTTTCCTTTTTCTTATCATCATTTAAGTCACACACTCTTAATATTAAAACAAGCTTTAAAGACAGTCAAACCTCTCAGAATGAGTAGCAATGGAATTTTATTTTTTGGGAGTTCATTATAGACTGTGGTTTACTACATGAACCACTCCCTGGAGTCATTATGCAGATTTAATTTCAGTAGACATAAAGTAAAAACTTAGGAACACTGCAGTGTTCTACCGCTGACACAGACATACAACAAAATATTGTGACATCAGATATTAGACTGATTCCAGCTATTTTTAAAAAAAAGCTCTAAGAGGCAAAAACCCCACAAACCAACAAACAAAAGTTCACGTAGACGGGTAAATAGCCAGCCAAGCTGACTCATTGTAGAGGACACACAAGACTTTAGTTTGTACAATCACATTATTGATTCTGCTACTTCAACTGTCAGATCTTATTCCCAATAAAGGTGCTGGATTTATGTCTTTATACAACTTGAGAATTTGGCTAAAACTGCATAATGGAATTTAGAAGTAGTTTGACAGAAATATATTCAAAATGCACAAAATGGTTTTACTGCAGCCACCTAGTTCTTAGTTTAGCAAGATCAATTAAAATAGAAAAACAAAGAGTAGGAAAATATACAAAGTCAGGGCATTAAAATTTGAGTCTGAGTATGAATAATTCTGTCCTCCCCTTTATGTCTTCCATGGTGATTCAGTAAGTGTGGCTTACTTACTCTGAGACAAGAGCCTGACTTTGATCTCATGAAGTTACATCACTGATTTCAAATGGTCAAACTAGAGAATGAATTCTTAAACCTGTCTATCCTTCATCATTGATAAAATAAGTAAACTGTCTTCATCATTGATAAAATAATAAGCTGCTGTCTGCCCTTCAGATGTGCAGTCTGAGTGTGCTTATCACCCTACAGACACTTGTGGACAAATAAAAAGGGCTAAGATTATTAATTAAGAACCAAGACAAAATTATAGGCTGATAATTGAGGCAAAGTGAATCAGCACACAATTTGGTCTGCTTTTATATTAAAAACTTCTCACACAAATACCACCACATTAAGCATAATCTTAACTCACACTTGATCGATAAGCAAGCTAAAGAACATCTTGGTTTTCACTGCAAATTAAAGTTCAAAATATCACAGAGGAAACTAAAGGAAACTTATAAAATGAAAAGGATACACCTATTCAGCATTAACATCATCTGATCATTTAAATAGGTAAATTAAACATTACTATTTGCATCATATAACGCTACAGCATTTAATAGAAAGTGCCAATGTATCATAAAATATCTCCTATAATCCATGTCTATGAAGGATGTGAATCCTTATAAAGAACACAAATTAACTTCTCTGTACTTCACTAATCGGAAACCTGAGTCTACTCAACACCTGTGGGGATTCAATGAGTCATGGCCAAAGCCAGTAAAGGTATTGCTTATGATCCATCATGAGGGAGAGCTGTGATGAACAACAATATTGGTGCAAAAAGTTAGCAGAAAAGAAAAATAATTATAAAAAAGAGAGAAAAATGGCCAGCAAAAGGGAGCACAAGCAAATACATAAACCATCCTCATTTTGAACAAGCCTGCAGCTAACATATGGAAAAGAAACTACGTTAAACTGTGTCGCTGTACCTGTATTTTGGTGCTGTATCAAAAGAAGGCAATTTCTATTTTGGGTAGAAGTGCACCCAGTAAGAAAGAAACCTGGCTACATTTATTGCATATATAATTTCAGTAAAGTTATTACAGCTCTGGATAAGTTAATCAGATAAGATTTCCAGAAACATGCATTGGAAAAGCAGAGATATTAAAGATCAGTGGATTGCCATAGTCCAAAGGATCTGTGTAAAACACATGTACTGTATATAAACCAGGGACTGGGAAAATACAGCAAAACACTCCATTCTGAAGAATAAAACAGTAGCCAGCGCTAAATAAATATTTTGCATTCTTCACATCTCAGTAAAAATTCCACCCCCCTTTTCTGTCCTTGCTAAGCTATAATAGTGACTATATAATAGCATATAATAGTGACTATTATAAATCATGGTTGTCAGGAATGAAAAGCCATCCAATATCATATACAGAGCATTAGATGTATTTTTCTGAGGTTTACCAGTTCTAGGAGGAATACCAAAAAAGCTAGGTTAAAATAAGATACCCCTGACCATGATAGGGGGGTGGAACTAGATGATCTTTAAGGTCCCTTCCAACAAAAAACCATGCTATGATTTTCTAACGATCCACCCTTTTAGCTTCAAAACATGGAAGTGCTTTTGGACACTGTCTAGGATTGATACGCATTTTTCATGTGTAATATACCCCAGGAAAAAAGAAAGAGTCCAGGAAGAGCAAATGTGTCATGCAGGTAGGGATATTACAAGTACCATGCAGAGAAAGAGCATTCCACAGAAGGAAATAACCTTACCCAGCAAATTCTCCACCCTGGGCTTGTGCCTGGCCTGCAATTGCATCCATGATAGCATCCTGGGAATACATGCTGATCGGGGTGTTATACTGCGCGTGAATTATGGTAGCCTTGCCGCCAAGGCCCTTCACCTCAATGGGTTTGTGGGTAGACAGGGCAGAGTCCTTCAGGACATTGGGGTTGAAACGCTCCGTGAAGTCCGTGCTGGGTTATGCAAGAGTGAGGTTCCACAGGGAAAGGAGGGGAAGAAAAGGAGAGAGGCGTGAAGTTAAGTGAGGGAAGCACCACCAAGAGAGGAGTGTGCACGTCTGTTCATGGCATCTCACCACCAAAGCTTCTCCTCAGAGAAGAGCGGGCAACATAACTACCAAGCCACAGCAAAAAGATGGCTGTGCTAATGGATGTCATTTCTGGGTTGGCTTACAAGGTATAAAGAGGAAAAAAAGGTGAAATAGTTGTCACTGTATTAAAATATCACAAAAAATCCTTAAGTATTTGTGTGATACTTGTATATACTAAAATTCTGTTATTACAGACATGCATACATCTAAGTGTATACAAACATGCACACGTATATATGCATGCCCATGAGACATACATGCACAGTGCACAGAATTCCCACTTCCTTTTTCATCCATTCGTGTTTTCAGAAGGGTCTTACAAAGGTCTAGAAAGTACAGTGAAGTGAACAGATACCAGGTTCTCTATTATTTAGGAGTTTTCAGTACTTTCTGTCTGCGTTATTAATCACAGTAAAATTTAGTACTTGTGCCTTTTAATCTTCAAGGATTAAAAGGCACAAGTACTTTGTGCGGAAAAAGACTTTCCTCACAAAGACTGAATCTTCTCAAAATCTCTGTACAGCCAGACTGAAGTACTGCTATGGCATGATAAATGCTCAGTCACAGATCAAAATAAGCAACATTGCAACCATCTGGACAAGTGCAGTTGGAAGAGTTGATGCATTAGTTTCCGGTGACTCCATTTACAAGCAAAGATTTTATATTTGACAGACTGAGCCCCAAAAGCAAGCTAACTGAAGCTCCCACGACACCAGAATGAGTCAGTTTGGTGTCAGACTGCAGCCAAAGAGCAGCTGGTTTTCTTGTAGGGCTGAGCTGTGCATAGTTCTAGTCCTAGAGCTAGGACTGAGCACTGCCCAGAGTTCCAATGAACAAGCTAAACCTCAGCTGTCAGCCACTAAGGTGGCTGCTCTTCTTCAACCTATGGGAGATCAGGTGAATCTCTAGTCTGCTGTTCCTGTCCTGTCAGCAGCAGGAGGATGCCAGCAGGAGAGATTCCATACACTCACCAAACTGCACAAAACTGAGAATCCTGTCCTTTGTGAAATAACAGATCTGTAATAAATGTTTAATTTAGAACTGAACCCAAAAGCTGGAAATGGATATTTCTCCCCCTGCAGAAGAAATGCTGAAGAATTTAATTCTGTTCGATTGGAACAATTTTCCATTTCAGTTTAAGACATTAGACAGTAAGTTTATTGGCTAATATTGTTTTTCCCTTTACACACACAGCAGTATGTTCTGTTTACCATGGGTAGTCCCAGAGAGTGAGAGTTAAACCTGAATCCTCAACATGAAGGGAAAAGTAAAATCAAGTAAGGCTGGCAGCCATCTGACTTAAATATCTGGAGATTATCACAGGTGCTGTGCCACCTCTGAAGCCAGCCAGGGGATTCTGCTCTGTTTTCAGCCTTTTGTTTGGTGGGATGCCCTGACTGAGTATGGACAGAGAGATACAGTCACATATCACTGCGAATCCTGGATAGAACAGCGACAGCCACATGCGCAAGGACCAGAGACACACAGGTGCACATGCTGCGTTACAGCCACAGCCGTCAGTTGCACATGCCAGCGTTTTAAGGGAGGGAACTTGGAAGCAGCATTATGCATTCAAAAAGTGAAAATTATCTTTTTACCAAGACATTCTCACATTTAAAATATATCTCCCTTAACTATTCGTCAACTGACAATTCTGTAATTACACTGACATCGACTCTTGAGGGACGATGCACAGAGATGTGCAGGTTGCTGTACCAAGCATGCACATGCCTGACTTCAACAATATCTCTTTTCTTTGTAACACCCTAAATAATCACATGATAATTACAAACACACAGGCCCTCTAGATCTTGAATTTAGTGTTCTCTTTCTTTCACACTGTTGGAAGTACTAAAGTGATTCCAAACCCAGGATCTGAGAAGACTGTGTGAAGGAAAGGAAGATTAAATATGCCACCTTTAATGTTCTAAGTAATTGGTTCCACAGTCAGTTACAGAAATCAAAGCTATTAATGTCAGAACAGCCTAAACTTCCCTCATGGTAGCAGCAGGAGTCATTTGGGCTTTCACTTTGGTCTTTAAACAGTTCTAATGATCTCTTTCAAGAGGTTTTAGTCCACCAAGGCAAAACTTCCACTGCAGTTAACAGGATTCCCATAAAAATAACAGAAAAAAATACAGATTGCCAACTACCAAGTTCTTTTTCTAACTCTGGAGCAAACAGAAGATGTTAGTGCTTGTAAGGGGTGCTGGGCTTTAGGACAAAGTGGCAGAGGTAAGGCTGCAGAGACAGCACCTCTGCAAAATAAATGGGATCTTTCTTCTAAGCTAGAAAAGGATCAGGAAAAATAAATCCCAAAGCAAGTAAGATTATGAACACCCCTATAAAGTGACATCCGCTTTCTAAGATAATCATGTCAGAATACTTATTAATGTAAACTGGCTAGGGTTTTTCACTCCAAAGGAGTTACATCATCACACTCACACCTCACTGAAATCAACAGAGAATGTTGTAAATGAATCAGTGTAAATTATATACACTAAATATTATTTCAACTTTGTGTATTCTACTACTTCTAACTTTGTGCTGTCAGTTTAAATTTGACATTTAACTATTAGAATTATTTATTTTCTACTCAATTTAACCCAGTCTCCAGCAATTTATGGACAACACTCAGGTCAGAGGCAAAAAGCAAGAGTTTAAAGACAATCCTCTGCCCCTAGAAAACTTAAGGTCAAAACTGAGGACTCTCTGAACTCTCCTAAATAAAGCAGATCAATCACATTTTCAAATCAATCGTTATCTCTTTTTTGAGCAATAAATTAATCACGGTAAATCACTTCATAGATTTTTTTTTTCCCATATCAGTATCTTACTCCAACCTAAGTTTGAATTTTAGCATACTTCAGAAATTAATTTAACATTGAAGCTACAAGTACTTTACTAATAACACACCAAAAAAGGCTCAGACAACACTCTCCAAACTCTGAGGGCACGAAGATGACATTAAGATTCAAGAGGATCAAAACCTGCCCGTAGAAGCAAGACCACCTGAAAGGTTTTAGAACGGGGCAGGCTCAGGTGGCAGCTCCATTCACAGCATTAGAGCATCACCAGGAAATGCCAAGCGGGAGCACTGCTGGACAGCAGGGGCAGCGCAGGGCGCCTGCCGCACCAAGCAGATGTTCAAAAAAATACTGGCACTCACAAGCAGACACAGCAGGAACACAGGGGATCATGCTACCCCAAAAAACACATCTTCACACACACAGCATCACACAACATCTGGCACTACACAGAGGTGATACTAACTTGGCAGCGGTGTTGGTTATGACCTAGAAGAAGAGAAAGAGAACAAACAACGTCAAAACCAACCCCACAGAAAAGAGTCAATAGTTTGTAGACTGCGAAGGCCAAAAGATATTTACAAAAGATTACTACAGCTCTTAGACCATCTACAAATAAGAACAAAAAGTAAATGTATGCCTAAAAACCCCAACATGATTAAGAAAGGAAAAAATGCAGGGATTATAGTTGATCCACCAGGACTTAGTGGGGTACCATGGCATTTTGGCTGACCCTTGAACATGATCTTATTGCTGTGCATCCTTAAAAGTACTACTACCAAAATGAAGGGGGGAGGGAGCAGAGGAAAAAAAGGAGGATTTTCAGAGTATATTCTCATCTGAAAATAGTAAATGAGTGGTAGAGACTATACTTTTCTCTTAGATACTGAATATTCAGGGATGAAGTCTGTTCTCCTCAGGCCACCCTTAGAATTGGTTTTGCAAGACTGATTTTTAATTCTTTTACATGCTGGAGAAGATCCAAGGAATATATTGGTAAATGTTCTAAAGCTAAAATTAAGGAAAATGCCTTTGTACATAAGAAAGCATCTGCCTAAATATGACTGCACCTACATTATGCCAAGAGGGGTGTAAGCCAATTAGCTTTGGAATGGTCATTCCTAATTCATTCCATATGAAATGAAGCAAGCCGCACATTATATGTTTTTTGGGATATCCATATCAGGATATTTTATTCCAACTGGTATGTATACAGTATGAAAAAAAGGTATGTTCACACTCCATTCCTGCATCTCCGCATAAACCAGTGAAGGTGCTTGCACAGTAATTCCAAAGCACCATAACACAGGATAAATCTGGGAGTGCAGAACAGAGTGTGCTCAGTCTGGACTACAGTGCTCTTCCCAATAACTCTTTATGGTGGTCGCACAAATAGCAGTCATGGGCTGTGATGTTTATTTTAAATTTTTTTTTTTCCCCCCAAAGCTTAGAATATCCACATTCTGCTCTTTTCTTGGCTGAAGACTAATTAATCATATTTTGTGCAAAATAACAAGGAAGAGATCCAGGGTCAATTAATAGACTTTTCTTCTTACTTGGCTGCATGGAATGCTGTTGACAGAACTGGGCAGTGAAGATTCCAACTTGCTGCTGTGACATTTCTGTATCTGGGACTGATTTCTGTATCTGGGACCAATACTGCACAGCAAAGTTACACTGTTAAAAGTGACATTCCAAGTGGATTTAGCTCCTTCTGCTTTTTCCTTGAAGAACCTTTGATATTACTGCTTCTTCCTACATATGATCTTTTTGCCTTGGCTCATCCAACTGCACTTTTCATGATCAAAAGCACTCTAATGAGCCAAAGATGAAGTAAAGGCTTTGCACTTCTGCATTTCCATGGTAATCACAGATCACCCTCTGCACCCCCTACTGGTCAGACTCTCAGATTTGAAAATATTCTTCTAGCTTTATGAACCCTACATTAAGCCAAATATATCGGTCTCTTACAGGAACTGCTAGAGATACATTAGGAACAAGCTGCAGCCTGTAAGCACATCAGCGATCCTAAACCCATTTTAGGTGTATGCGAGACAGCTGGGCACTCATTTACAATGAAACCAAGTGTAATGGTATCATTTTCTGGCTCATCCAGGCATCTACTGTACATATAAAATAATACTTTCAAAGCAGTGCTACCAACCCCCTAAAATACACCTTAACTAAAGGAATATACAAGTATGTCCAAAGAAAAGAAACACTATGTGCACACACTAAGAACAGCTCAGCAGTCACGTCTCAGTAAAGATTTTTGAGATGTGAAGAGGCTGCTGTAGCTTCCTTCAAAAACAGTAAAGCTTTGCTTCTCCGTATGTTTAGGATGTGATGAGATAATTCCTCCCAGTTCAGAGCCCCACATTATTTTAGTTTGATTCTATATAGGGACATGTCTGGAACACCCAGCTTGCTGCTTGCAGAGGTCACACAGTGAGAGGCCAGTAACCCAAGCCACCTGGCACGTACTTGTGGGACAGGTATTTACTGCCCTTGACCTACAATGTGAAAAATAACTTACACTGGAATGAAAAAGATGCACGTTACAAACTATGACTCACTGCTCATATTTATTCATACACTCCAGAGCTTTTAGCTCATCACGTTCCACACTCCTAACAGGCTAACTTATTTTTCACCTTGGGTCAGAGAGATAACGCTTTAATGTAAAGTGTATCAGACAAACAGATGCTTTGTTATTCTTCACAGATCAAGGAAATAATCTCAAAATTAATTTTAGCTTCTTGGTAGGATTTTCCAAAGGGTTTAGCTAAACCTCTAATAGCAATTCACACAACTAAGTTTAAATCATTTGGTGAAAAGGGCAAAGAACTGAAACATACCTTAAGATCACTCCTCATGCTTGAACTTTCTCACAGCTTTTACCACACAGTTAAGTGCATGCTTGTGAAAGCACAATGAATTCAGTTTTGGAGCACCACAATATCACAACCAGGGTGTATTATATGGTAAGAATGTTCCCAACAAAGACCAGAGCTGATTTTGCAGTGCTCACAGTGGTTCCTTATTCAGATATATGCACTGTGAGATTGAGATTATCATGGATGCCACCAAGTCCCAAAATAGTTACAGGTTCCATGCTTTTCTCCACAGAGCAGGAGGCAAGATACTTCTTACTTCATGGATAACAGTCAAGTGGGAGTGGGAATGACAGCACTATTGAGTTCTGATTTTTCTCTGCATGTCAACAGAGATGTACAGCTCTCTAAATCTCAGAGAAGTTACCCGACAAGACATATTTATTTAGTGTTTCTGGGCTCTTTCATTGTTTCAGAATGTTCCTGTGCTGCAGGATAAGGTTTTTTTTTTTATTTT
>WAAG01010456.1:0-13125 GCA_013390105.1 Tichodroma muraria | reverse complement strand
TTTTTAGCTTGTGAGTTTCTCATAAAAGATCCCAAGTCAGCGCTATGAATTTGTGAAAGTGTCTGAGATAAATTGCACCGCATGGGAACATACCCAATATATCCCATTCTACCCCATTAAGTTGTAATTGGAATAGAGTGCCCCTTTTTACTCTCAGGTATTCAATTCTCAGCCAGGAGAAACTCCTAGTTAAAAATGCAAAGCCCAGCTGTAAGTTTTTTACTTGTTTCCCATTTCTTTGTCCAGTGGAAGTGTGGAGAAAATGGAGGGAACTGTGTTTTGTGAGGAACTCTCACAATGGCCACGATTGTTTGTCCAGTTGTACCTTCACACTCCAATCTTGTCTGGAAATGCAGCATCCCAGTAACAACAGGGACAGTGGAGGAAGGAGGAGGAAACAATACATGTCACTGAAAGGGAAGGAAAATGAAGGAGAAAGAGGTCAAGGGGCTGAAATGAAAGGAGAATATTTAAGATCAGAACAGTCACTGTCCATTTCAGTTAAATATGAAGAAGTTGTGTCCTCTTGACATCACTAAGGTTCAACTTCTAAAGCAACCCACAGGGTGAACTTATTTTTTGTCTTCTTGTGCTTCAAACCCTCTTTGCTGTCACAGAATCTGGAGTAACTTGGTAATGCTGTTAATAATAATGTCTTTGCTATGTTTTGGTTGTAGATATAGATGGCACCACTCTCTCAGATAAGAAGAATTAATTCCAACGGAGACCATTTGTAAAAAGCCTTTATTTTTTGAGGGTGTCATTTTGGCTGAAAGGCAATTAAAAACTTGCTTTAGAAAAGGGTCTATTTTACCCTGATGGTGGGACTTGGCTGCAATTCTTTGAATCAGGTGGTTAAGAGTCAGAGTGTTTTGGTTACTTTTTTTAATTTTCCTGCTCATTTGGCTACATGTTTGATCACCCTATGGGTAGCAACAGAATTATAATAATAATAATGAAAGGATGCAAATTTTGATTTGTATATTGGATAATTCCTCACGAGAAGTAGGACATGTAGAAGAGTTTACTCTCAAGCAAGGGAGGAAAGCTGATCTAACACAAAGAAAAAATTACAAACGCTATAGGAAAAATGTGCTGGAGACAAATGAGGAATGTGGAATTAAATCTTGTAAAGGCTAGGAAGGTAATTTAATAATACATGCAGGCCTAGCTGAGGTGGCATAAAACATTTCATTCTACAAGTCACGTGTGAGGAATCCTGTGGTGTGATGCAGTGACGTGTTGCTGGCACTTGTAAAAGTTCCTCATGCACTTCCGTTTCTTACTATTCATTATTAATGTGTGTGTTAAACATTTACTCTCTTATTTCAGAAGATTATCATATGCTATTAATGTAAAACTACACAGGGAAAGCAAGGATAACAATCCGGTTTTAAGTTAATATATGGATGTTCACAGCCAGTGAACAAATTCTTAATTTAAATTGGTTTATAAAAAGCAATTATAAACAGACAAGTCAAATTTATCTCTTAGCTATAAAAACCACACACAAGTGAGCCACATGTTAAATTGGAATCTTTCCTGCTGAAAAGCAAGCCTGTTCATGTCTTATTCTGTTGGACATGGAGAAATTAATATTTACTCATGTTTTGCAGCAGTGTTTTACACACTGAAGATTTTTTTTTTTCTATTATGCTACTGAAGTAGTATAGCTTGGTCATCTTTTAAATCAAGTGACTCCAATATACTTTATGTCTTATCAGGGAACAAATAATAATGATTTTAAATAATAATTTTTAATAATGTTATCACTGTCAAATAAGCTAAATATGACCAAGCAATCTTATTTCTATTTTTATTAGATGCACAATATTTAACTGGCTAAGTATTTTAGTGCAGCTTCCCTTACAGAAAACTCAGCACACACAGCTTCACATGTGTTGGTATTATTTTAACCAGTCCTTTCAGTCTTGTTACATTGACTTTGTCCAATCAAACCCACCATTTTCCACAGCAAGGCAGCTCTGTGCNCAGAGTCTGCAAGCTGATATTTGCAGTCCCAGTCCAGCAGGAAATAGCCAGCAGTGAGAGTCTGCAGCTGGGCCCTACAGTGGGAGCTTGCTGTAGTCAGAGTCAGGGTGGCTAAACTGTAGAGAAGAATAAGCCAGGACCCTTTTCACGTTGTTAAATATCTCTGTCTTGGCTCATTTCTACCCCTAATGAGAGGTCTGCTGCTACACTGTGGGATGAGTTGTTTTGTACGTGATTTGCTGTATGGGAGTCTGGCTTTCATGTAGATTTTACACATGTTAATAGCCCTGTTCATTTGGAACTATTTCATGTAAATGCCACCATGCTATTACTTTTCAGATGAGCTGCTCTTGGAGAGAATAGTCTCAAACAGTAAAACGTATCAGGATTTTGTTAGGGCAACTGTAGAAATTATAGTTGTTTTGCTTAATAGTTTATCACTGAATTATGGCTGCATATGGGAAAAAATGCTGGGCTGAATAGCCAAGAGCAGCCAAGGAGTTGTAGGCTGGGCCTGAGAATGATTTGTCAGTGTCACCTGATCACAGCACAGTATCACTTACCTGTCACGTTGTTTTTGCCCCTGACGATTTATTGTGAATTGCTCATTTTTGAAACCACGTCTGTGGCCCTAAAGAACCCGAATGTGTTGAGCAAAAGATACTTGCATGATGTGAGAGGTGATTCCTAGACACCCCATTTGGAAATCACACGGGAGGAGTTTATCATTGATCTCTTTAAATCTCCCTCATCTCTCTTCAGGAAGAATTTCAGATAAAATGCTTAAATCTGTGTACTGGGTCTGGCTGTGATGGGGTTTATTGTCCTCCCAGAAGCCACGTGGTGCTGAGTTTGGATGTGAGGCCGGAGCAGAGTTAACACCAACCCCTATTTTGGCTACTTCTAAGCATTACAGGCACAGCATCAAGGTTTCCTCCTTTTCCCACCCTGCCTCCTGCAATGTGTGGCTGCTGGAGATGGCCACAGGCTGGGAGGGGACACAAGCTGGGCACGTCCAACCTGAGCTGATCCAAGGTGGATTTATGCTCGACCATAAAAGCGGACTTAACCTGGGTTCACTTTCCTATCCTGACCCTTTTCCACCAAGGGAAATCCTGATCCTTGCTCCACACTTTCACTGCTTCTTAGCCAGCAAATCACTTCTTCCACCCTTCTTGTAGTCAGATTTTGAGATTCTACTGGGTGATTACTCCCATTCTTTTCAGTTTCTCAGAGTCGTCCCCCGTGCTTTGAGTCCAACACAGTGATTCCATTCTTTTGGTATTCATATCCAGTTTTTTGTCAGGATGCCAAACTGCTCTCTGAGAAGCTCAGGTCACAAATGGGGAAAAATATTTTCAAATTGGTTATATCCTTGATGACTCTAAATGAAATGTAATGTAATTTAAGGTTGGAATTAAAGCGTGTAAACTTTGTGGAATGTTTTTTTTTTTATGTTTTAAGGAACTCTTGCAAGCAACAGAGACTTCTCTTTCAAAATTCAAAATGCAAAGTGCCCAAAATGTATGGTACTCAGCCATGTGAATTAGGAAGTGCTTTGTAATAATATATTGTAATATTATATTTTTTCTCCCTAGTGGATTGCAACCTGGTTAAGAATAATGATTTTTATATTCAGTAATACATCTAGATCCACTTGTAATTCTTAAGTTACATGTAGTACTCCAGGAAAATAAATATTTCATTACCAAGTGTCAGACTTATGGGCTAATTAACATTTCAGGAATGAAAGAAGTAGTGTCATTAGTTCTACTCATATAACTATGAAGGGTGTTGTTGCTCGCTACTCCTGTGGAATTTCTGCAATGGAACTGAATAGACAGAATTATTAACAGTTAAATGATGTTGAATGAGAGGAGTCCAATTTATGACGAGATTGCAGAACACAGAGAAACTTCCATAAAGCCAGTTCAGGGACCCTCGTGGTCTGAGGAGTTAGTAGTGAATATGTGGGAAGTCTCTGAATGCCAAGAGCATTTTTCAGTCCAATTAGCAAAATAATATCTGATCTCTTTCGGTGACAAGGAGGAACCCTGGCAGTGTATGAGACTGAGATGTCTGAGTGTCAGCTTATGTTAAATGCTTTATCTTTTGAGGAAAGGGCTTGCAACTAAAGCACCCGGGGTCTCACTCCAAAAGGGCAATACTCCCGAGTTTAAATATTTAATGCTTGTTTTTCAGTGTTCATCTGTTTGCTTATTTGTTTGCTTGGAGCCAACCAGTGTTGCAAGAATTGTCTAGAAAGGATTAAGGGGAAGATACATGGGAGGAAAATGACACAAAATTCAGGGCTTGAATTAGTCTCTCCAGTACAATGTCGGCTTTCCGAGTCCATAATAAAGTTCAAGGTAGCAATATTTTTGTCCTGCTGTCTCTTATGAGACAGATGTAGAAGCCTCGTGACAACACATAGCACAGTGCTGAACTGTTTAATGATTGATTTACACAGTTTAGTATCCAACATGGTTGTTAGGGCAAAATTAGCTACAGCCGTGAAACACCCAAAGTAAAAGACTGCAGACTGTCGGGCTCTTCTCAGTGAACCCAGACGTGTGGTTTAGCCTGGAAATGTTAAAAATGGGGAATTCTATCCTTTCATTTGGAGATTTTCTGCCACATTTGGGGTGTTGTGCAAATCTGCCAATGGCATTTACTTGCTGTCTTCCCAGCTGGGGTACATTGCACATGGAAGACAGAGATTTTCAGAGAGAGAAAGTTACGGGAATATTACCTGGAGTTTTTGCATGAGGATGGATAGTTCTGTCCAGAGATCCACTGTGTGCAATTTTAAATGGCAATTTTTGCAGTTTAATAATTGCACAATTAGACCACAGACCTGCCAGTATGTAAAGTTCATTTATAAAAGGTAGGAAACTGGAATTCTGTATAACAACAAGTATCAATGCAGATTTTTTTAATTATTTTTTTTATTTTACTCAGAGCATTGTGGCTTCAGCTTTTACCACAGAGTATCAATTGAATTATTTCAAGCAAGCAAAATATTGGATAGCTCTTCTCAGTTTGTTACAGAATAATTTGTTTTCCATTGAAAAACAAAATGTAGAAGGCTTTATTTCCATTGATGTAAGCAATCATTAAATATTAGGGACAAGTATTGGATTATTCTGGATACATCAGTTCTTCCAGATGTATCTTACAACAGACATATTTCAGAAGGAACTAGTTTTCAAATAGCATCTACAAGCTCAGAAATTCACTAGCTTTAAATATTTCAGACTGTGGGGAAAAGAATGATCAGGTTAAAAAAGGAGCACAAAATGAAACTTTATCTGAGCATTAAGGCTTTGTATTTGACTATAATATCAAGTACCTGAAATGCTTATCGCTGGTCATTCTAAAGGGTTAAAGTATTTGCAGCCTAAACCTACATTATGCAAAGTAATTTATTAATTTACATGTATTTCTATATGATAACAGGTCAGTGAGGCATATTTCTCTGATCTACTGTGCATAATAAGTGTATGAATATCTATTCCACAGTCTTTGGACTTCACAGTAACAATCCCATTTTGAAATACTGTGGCTAATCTAAAACTGTACAGCTGAACAGAAAAACAAAACCAGTCCCAAATATGAATAAATGATTTGCTACTTAATATGTCTGTTTTTTGTCAGCTTGATAGCATTAGGCTCAGCTGCATTCAATTCTAAACCCTGCAATATTTGAAGCCTGATATTGTGCCTCACTAAATTTAATACATGGACCTCAGTAATAGAGGAAATCACTTTAGCACTTGGCAGTTTGTAATGCTGTATAAAATTGACTGCCCTGCAAACACAATAGCGATAATAAAAATTGTGGTCAGTAGAGGGGTGTAATGCATTTTCCAGCTTCAGCAAAGGTCCAGAGGAGATTTATTGAGATTTTGCTGTTTGGGTGAGGATCAATAGAGTTCCGTTAATAATTTGTTGTAAGGGCACCCTTCAGGGATATGACATTTTACTTTAAAACTTTGATAATTTTGAAAGCATGCCTGGTGATAGCAGTGTCAAGTCCCTGCATTTCGTGGGCATGGATTTTTGCATTCAGCTTGTGGGAGCATTTACTTTCCCAGCGGTTACATTTGAAATCATTCAATAAATGAAGCAGGCCGGTATTGATAACAAGATTTCACATGTTCTTGGATGCAACTCTTAAGAAAGAATCCCAAACACATTCTCAAGTCCTCCATTTTGTCTCTTGTTTTCTTCTCTGAGCAGAGAACATTTGAACAACTCTGATCTCTCAGTGGTACATAATTTTCATGAATGATCTGGAATTACACTCTTATTTTCATGACTGTAGAATTAGAAGGTTTCATGGCAACTTATCCCTTTACCTTCCTAGTGCTGGCAGTGCTGCATAATGGCTATTAGGTTGGCTTAGATATCTGTACTTCGGTTATATTTTCCTAAAAGAAACTTCACTTTCTGTGCTAAGCAAGCCTTCCTTTTCTGCCAGCAACTTTTGATGGACACTGCTGCTTGTAAGGAAACAAAGATTTGTCAGCACTTGCGCTTGGAGCACAGGGACGGGGTACAGCAGAAGGATTTATTTCCAATGAGCGTGCACAAAGTAAGATTTATGACATTTGCTGCTCCGATGACGTTCCTTACACAGTTTCCGAGCTACAGCAAATTAAAGGATCCAGGAATATGGAGGGGTGGGTTTTTGTAATGAGGGAAAAGAGATAGAAGCAATAAGAAGATAATTAAGGTAACAACTTGTGAAAAATTAAAGTGTTTCTGTCTTTCATTTTTGAATCTCTGAGCATAAACTTTGTAGTTGTTAATTTAATTGCTGATGTTCTCTGTATCCCTGAAGAATATTAAGGATTAATCATCTGGTTCATTCCAAGAGATAAGGCTTAAGTGAATTGAAATTTTACCAATTTAACCCTCTCTCCCTCCTAATATGACATGATTAACATTCTTCAATTAACAACACATAATTATTCTAAAGGCCTCATTGCACTTACTCCATTTTTCAGTTTCAGGTTGCCCTTTGCAGGTATTTCAAAACTGAATAAAAAAAGGCTATATTTTTGTTCTGTATTATCAATCATTTAAGTTCAGCCAAATAACAAGAATTGAGATTTTTAACTTCTTTTGCTCCTTTTTTTCCCCTAATGATCTCTATGTGCGTGTCCTGAAAATCAGTACTGATTAGCTAAACATTTTCTTTAAGACCCCTCTTTAAGGACAGCCAAGTATTTCTTCTCCAATCTTGGCCAATTTGAATAATTTTTCTTAATTATTTGTGGCAGAACTAGCTGATTTATTGAACTAGCAATTTCATTGAACCCTAGAATGAAGAGCTTTTCATTTAAATATTAGTGCATAATGTATTGTTTAATTTTTTAATAAAAGGTAATGACATTATTTACATTCCAAGATTTTGGTTTGGAGCAACACTCAGTAAAAATGCAGCACTTTTATGCAACCTGGTATTTAATGAAGTGTTTTCCAGCATCTTTCACTGGGCAAATAGTACCGAGTTGCCTTGTGTCTCGTGGATAATCTTGTAGCTGTTATTGGGAAAACATCATTAATTTATGGTAAAATAAGACAAAACAAAACTAGATAGGAAGATTGCATTTGTTTTCCTTCTGAAAGCATGGTGATGGAAGTTGACTGATTTAGAGAGTTACACTTCTAGATTTGTAGATTTATAGCACTAGACATGAAAACATTACCATTTTCTTTTAAAACTTCTGAAAGGAAAATGGTGTTGCTTCCCTACCTAGTGCTTAAAACATTCCATATATTTTTTTTCCTCTTTAAGGCCTGTGAACCTTTAAATACCAGTTATTTTCCATTCAAATTTTTATGGAGCAGAAACCTGATAACCATGAGTATTCCTGCTGTATTTGTCAGGGTTCTGTCCTGTGAAAATCTGGGATATTTCACGTAGGGACGTGATGAGTCCATTGCAAGACTGGACCTCTCCAGTTGTCAGTACATCCCCAAGTACCAGCCTGAAGTGACAATGCTTTCTCCTACACATCAAACAAAACTGCATTAGGGAAGAAATTAATCACATTTGTGTTCTTTCGTGAATTAAAGTTGCAGGATTTTATTGGAAGCTACTAAAATCAGCGATGATATAAAGGGCTACAGAAGGGGGAGAAATCTAACTTGCTAGAAAATAGAATCAAGGATGATTGAGATATGTGATCAGGGAGACAGTTGTGCATGTGTACACGTCTGTATGTTTATATATAAACATATATATATCTGTACTAACTTAAAAGACATCCAGGTTTTTCTGTTTCAGAAGCAAACAAAACATCGTCTTCTCTACTTTTGTCAAAAAGAGACTGACATCTTTAGGGAACTGAAACATGCTGTCTTTTTCGTGGGTCAGAAAAATTGTTTCCCAACAATTAAACTTTGTCATTATCTTTGTTATTTCTGGAAGTTCATGTTCACTTGATGATCGTGACAGGCGGGGAAAGGATGCCCACAGACAGCAGTGGTTCTCTCCACTGCTGCATTTTTAAACATGTGTCAGGGCTGAATTGTTTGAAATTTTGCTCAAGAGGAAAAATACCACCAGTGGAATAATCAGCAAGTGAAATGATTTCAACCCCAGGCACTACCTGTCTTTGCAAATTTCTGCCCTGGATCCATCCTTCCAGCAGCAGGCAGGAGTCTTGGAATATTAATGTTAAGTGTAAAGCATGCCTTGGACGCTGTTGTTGGAGCACCTGTGCATGCAGTTGTGCTTTCTGAGGTCAGGGCGTGCTCAGGGAGCTGGGCTGAGGGGCACAGCCTGAGCCCTGGTAGCATTCCAGGGAACCCCTTAAATCAGGGTGCCAATCACCACCTGCAGGGCCAGCACCTCCTTCCCTTGCCTGCTCCCTCTGCAATGGATACCACGAAACACAAGAAGCAAACTTTTTTCCTCCTGTTTTTTTTCCCCTGCATTCTGCATTGTTTTCTATTTTGGGGCTCACCACCTGTTTACCCCTTCTTTAGAAGTACTGATGAGCACCACTTCCAAAAATGAGCACGGGACCTGTGCCAGTAAACCCCCTCTGGATGTTTCAAAACCTTTTTCAGAATCTTTCCTTCACTTTAGCCAAATCTGCTTTTTTTTGAATTAGCAAAGGAATTTCTTTTCTCAATGAAAGTGAAAACAGTTCTTTTGTTTAATCAAAGAATGGCAAACAGAGATGTTTCACTCATTTTGACAGCTGTGATACACAGGATGTGACCCTAGCCAAGGCAGTGATAAGTGTAATTAAAAATCAGCCAATATTACAGAAATAACTAGGATGAAAGAGAGATCCTTATTTAAAATAAATTAGTATGAAGAATGAAACATGAATTAGGAACTTCCATTATTCTGCAACACAAGGCATATGAGCACTGGTGATATGCACAGGGAGAAATAACTTCAGAGGAGAATAACTTCTGATTTTTTTGTGAGTTTTGTTTATTTGTGCCATAGTTGGGTATATTTTCAGATTTATCAAAGAAAAGCCATAGGCAGACCACTAAATCACAGACTTAATTGCAGTTTTTTCCTCTTGACAGCTTTTGGGGAGCCAGGTGCTCTGTGGTGTGAGCAATGCTGAATGTACTCATTAGCAAGACAGCTGAGGGGAGCATCCCAGGGAGTTGCTCCTGGCCTCCAGCCCCCACCAAGACCTGCAGCCTAAGCTCTGTTGCATCCTTAGGTATTTTACACTTCATTTTACCCCTTAGAACAGGCCCTAGCCATTCCTGTTTACTGCCATGCTGTGTTACTCTAATGCATGAAGGCAACTGCTTTGTTCTGGGAGGACTGCTGAGAATTTTCATCATAGGAGCAGCCTCTGAGGTTCGGTTTAATTTATCCTGAGAAACTCTACAGAGGAATCTGCTAGTCAGTGGAAAAAGCCCAGTTATTGTATGCTCTGTAATGTACCGTGTGCTGGGGGAAAAGAGTGAAAAATCCCGTACTGTTCCACTGTTTGGCTACTTGAAAAAACATGAGGAAAGACAAAATAAGGTAGACAACTGAATCTGTAATTCCTTGAGATTAGAGGCTCCCATAGTGCTCTGTACTTTTGTCAGCAGACATCCTCAGATTTAGCCACTTTATTTCTGCTGAAACAATTTCTGCAGCACCAAAAAGTCGTATTAGGCTCCTGGACGTTGGCAAGCTTATTTGTGGGGTAAAAATAAGCACAAGACTGGAATATTCAGCTGAATGACAGGTTGTCAAACCCTTCCTAATTCAGGGTTTCCTTAGCCACTGCCCTCTCCAGCTGCACTGTGGAGGGAACGTCCATGTGAGTATGGGCGCAAGGAGCGGATCCTTTCCTTACCGGCCTCCAGATGTAAATGCTGCACAATTCACCCCCTGCAGGGCTGTTTGCAATGGGATTCCAGGGTGAATGTGGTGGGCTTTCATGATAATGGACTTTCATTTTGGTACTAGGGCAATTTATTGCTGAAGTTTAGAATGTGCTGAAAAAAAGTAAGTTTGGCTCAAATTCATGTTTGATCTGGATGGGGAAGTCTTCTTGTGGAACTTGTGTTGGCACCTACCCAAGGGACAGGAAATACTTGAGCAGCTAATCCAGGGGAACGCAGAGAATTTATCTGTGTCTTTCACTGTTCCCCTTTCTCTGGGTTTACCTTTGTTCATTGTCCTAATTGGCTACTTATGGGTCCAATACTCTTGCTTTGGAGCATCAATGTTCTCCAGGTAAGTCCTGAAACCCTTATTTGCTACACTCAATTGCAATTAAGGATGCACCTAAATTTTCAGGTGTGCAGTGACCCTGATTTCCTCTATGCAGACTCCTACAGACCTGAAATACTTAGGACTGCAAAGGCAATATAATTCAAAGGTAAGTGAAATGCTAAGCTTCTGACATTCAGAATTTAAGTAAATCCCAGGTTTACTTCCTTTTCTGATGCCTGTGAGCTGTGACCCATCCATGTGCTCCTAAATTTTGAGGGTTTGATATTGATTCAGTGATAAATTATGAATTATAGGTGTTTTTCCTTTCTTTTGTCACCGGCAGGACACGCTAAATATGATACCTTGCTATCATATCTAGATATGCACTTTCATATGCTAACAAAAAGCCACTGAGTATAGTTACAAAAACTGACTGAGTCCACAAGTGAAGTGGTAAACCTCACTTATATGCTGTGGCCTGTCAGAAGCATGTGGTAAGCAGACTGGAATATAATTCCTCTCTAGCATCTTTCTCTAAGGATGATTTCATATGCAACTTAGAGGGGAAAGAAAACAAAACAACAAAACAAACAGGAATTATTTTAATTATTTTATTTTTTTTTAATTCAAATTTTATTTGAATGAACAAACAACCCAGTGTGAGTATGGTAATTAGGATGCAGGTGTCTTTTAAAAGTCTAAATTATACAAATTTTAATTTCATAAATTAAACAAATTATACAGATTTGTTCTTATTTTCTTAAGTATCATGGGGTAATTTATCCATTAGTATTTCTCTCACTTTTAAATGTCCAGGAGAAAGCAGGGTCAGTATTTTCAAATAGTAACATGAGCCTTGCAGTTCTAGAATACTCAGTTTAAGAGGTGGGGCTGTGTATTGAATATATTGCATTTCTTTTTGAAGCATTATTCACCATTTTTAACTTAGTGGTAACAGAGTAAATGTCTGTAACCTCTGGTTTGGTCTCAAACAGTTTACTGAATGATATGCAAATTAATGAAATTTAATTAGCAAGTGAAAAACTGTGTTTTCATTAATTTGTGGGAAATACTGATTAACAGATGACAAATTTATCCTGTATTAAGTTAAGCTGCTGTTGTGGTTTTTTTTTCCCTTCTGAAATCATTCAGAAATTCAGTCTTGCACTGACAAAAAAGAGAGAGGTGAAACTCAGATTTTCATCACACATGCTGTTTTCAGGATGTTTGGCTGTCCAGGCTGGGCCAAAGAGATGATTTCCCAAGGCAAGAGGGTCACACTGAAGGTGACCAGGAAAGGAGTCAGGCTCTCCCTCATTAGCTACAAATGTTCACCTTTTGAAATATTGGCTTCAACACAAAGGCTGGCTCTTGAATTTGACTTGCCAGGGACAAGGACTGGCCAGTTCAGTTCTGCCCCAGCCCACAGCAAGGCACTTCAGTAACCACTTTGGCAAAAAAAAATGGAGTTTAGAGTGTCAGTAAGGTCTGCTGTTAAATCCAACAAAGCCTTTTCGGCTGTGGGAGCCGCTCCAGCCGTGCACATTAGCAGATGCCTTGTTGGTTAGACTGTGGAGCAAGAAGGCTTTGAGGTAAGGATAATTTCCGTGTTAAATGCACACTGCTAGCTAGATTTAATTACATCAGATAAAAGATCGCTGAATTTCCCTCTAGTAATTAATATGCATTTCTAGAGCAGTTTACATCCTGCATAAAACAGCAGTGCCTATAGTCCAAAAACGTAACAGCTGATACTTATTTCAACTGACCAGCAATGCAGATAAATACATAAAAATGGGAATAGAGAAGGAAGATGAAAATAAAGAGCATTCTGTGAAGAGAAAATACAGCACAATATTTAATTCTCCCCTTGCAGAACTACCTTTTTTTCCCATTGACCATGGTAACTCACATTTTGAATAGAAATTGAGGTCTGCAGTTCTGGGTTTTGAATTTAGTGTGTATATAGGGTTTTTTGTTTGTTTGTGAGGCTTGTTTGTTGGTTGGGTTTGTGTTGGGGTTTTTTTTTACCAGTTCAGGTATAGAATTCTGTCTTTACTTTTTGCCAGGGCCTGTTATACTTTTATAATAGTTTCAGAGTCATCAAGGCAAAGAAACAGCAATTTTGTACTGTTGCAGTTTCTAGATTTTTCACTGTAGTAGGTAACCAGCATGTTAAAATATTACATCATGATGATGCCAGGGGGAAAAAAAAAAAAAAATTCAGTAAATTTTTCATCATATGTAATTCAGTAACCAAACTAATGGTATCACTGCATGAATATGTTACATTATCACCAAATTACTTAGCAAGAGGGGAAATGTAATCCACACTAAAATAATTAATTATTCTCTGATGGGTTACTGTAAAGAACTAGCAAAAGACATTTGAAATAGGAATGCTATAGAAACATCACCTTACTGTTGCTGTT